>SMMW01000086.1:0-183677 GCA_004794655.1 Marisa cornuarietis | reverse complement strand
GAACCTTCAAAAAGGAATGTGTCCACCTCAGCTCTTATTTCATCAAACTTGAGACCCTCTCCATTCTCATCTTTGGCTGTCAGCAGAATGTCCAGAAAATCCAGACATCTTTTCTTCTTGGCGACTTGTTCTCTCACAGATGAATCAGTCTTGGAAAAACAAAGCCATGATAAAGCAGCAGTATTTCATCAGTACAGCTAAATTAAGAGTGGAATGAACAAGTCCTTCGATATAGTGCTAAAATTGCTTTCTTGAATGGTTTATAAGTTGTTGAAAGGTTTTAAATATTATGAAATGCTGGTAATCATTTAAATACAAATATTATCTCCCAATCTGAAAATAATAAAATTATTTTATTTTAAAAACTATTTTAAGTTATGTTGACAGAAATTTTCAGAAGGTATTAAATTTGAAAAATTAAACACATTTATAAAGCTCTTAAAAGGTGCTTAGAAAAGCAGATTTTGTGATTCTTATTTTATCTCTATCACTAAAACTATTTATCTCATGATGAAGTCAACCTTCAAAATGTAAATAGATTAAACTAAATAAATTTAATCATTTAAGTGGCAAAAAAATGTTAACTGACTAGGGCTTCTCTGCGTTTGCTGATAACTTCTTCAGCCACCTTGTGCACCAGATAACAGTTCTGAAGGAACTTACGCCCCGCAGGTGTCAAAAAATAGATCCAGTCTGAATGAAACCATGGCTGACTGAAAAATTGCCAAAAGAAACACAAAATAACTACATAATTTTGTGATGTGCCATGTCTTATTACAGGACCTTAGTGAAAATAACTTATATTGAAGAGACTGCCACTCTAACACCTATCTGTGTGTGGTGAACAAACACCTCATATTATTTTTGGACTAAGCATTCTACTTTTTTAAAAAAAAGGAAGATACACTTTAAACCTGCTTTATATGATGACCACAAACATCTGCTAATGTTATAAATTGTTAGAATGAAATGCCTACAAATGCAAACAGTATAAACAATCTATAATAAAGAAATAAGATGCTCACAAAAATCTTTTAAGAGCCATTTCTGAAAGTGAGTACACAGCCTGAACATACGGGTGCTGGTCACTGCAACAGGCAGAATAACCATTAAACTGGGAGAAAGAGATACTATTTAAAAATGTTTAATATTTAGAAGGAGACATAAACTTAAATAATTTCTGATGATGCTGTAAGTAAAACTTTTGACTCCCCTCTGCATTCTTGACTTCTGCTTAATCAAGAATCTCATCTTATTTGGCTAAATGTTGTTATAGTGCTAGTAACTCTCTCTCACACACACACACACAAAGAGCTCCAGAACAAAAATTAATAACAAAAAAGCCAAGGGTGTATACCAAAGACAGAAATTAAAAGATTCTTCAACGTTTGCACTGAAGACTACTCAATTTACTCACTACACTAAAGAAGTCACCAATTTGAAGTACTGCATTTTTATAAGACACAGTAACTTGAAAATTTAAATAATGGCAATGGAATATGTTGAAGAAAGAAATAATTGCATTTAGGACATTATGCTGTTCCCCTTTATTGTTAATTGTCGTTACTGAAGTGGCAACTTTTCTTGAGTTTACAGAACTGCCACTGTGTGAATCTTTCATCATGTCTGACCTATATTTAGAAAAGACACATCTTACTTCCTCCTTGTTCTGCTTCTTCTGCTGAAGCTATTTTGTTATTTATTTATTTTCCTGGTTTGTGGGTTAGGAGGAAGCCAAGGAAATGAAACCAAGGAAAGTGTATTCATGGCTTACCCTCCTCTTTGGCAGTCTATGTCATAGGAAAATGCACACTTAAGAATGACATCAAGAGTAAATTTACTGATGATTGAGAAGACCTCAAAGTACTCATTCTTCTTGGCATGATCTCCCATTTTTGTCTGCAAACCAGGCGAAACTATTCAAAACAGAAATTTGTTACATGGCATATCAATATGAAAAAAGAAAGCATAAGTGTAAAGTATGTGGGAGTCACAGGGCCAGACTGATTATAAAACACATAATTTCAGATGATAGCATCAGCATATTATAAGCATTAAGGAATCACAGTAACAGTAGACATAAATGCATAATGTAAACAGATTACAGGTATAAATTGATAATAAAATGTTAAATGTAACTCTTAATGTCCGTCATCAGGCTAAAGATGTGTAGGGGCTGAACAAATTGATTTTCTTTCAGCATGTGTTGATCTGGTCTTGGCAGGAACTGGGTTGTCTTTCCATCTTACCAGCAATACATCAGCTGCCTTGTTCTTGATGCCAAGGTAAGGCTTGAGAATATCGAAGTGGAAAGCTGGTGTCAGCAGGCGACGGTTGCGTGCCCATTTTTTACCTTTACTCAGCAGCAAACCATCGCCAATCCAGGGTTCTATTAGATGATATATGCGCTGACCCTTGGGCTCTAAACCAGAGATTAAGAAATACATAGGAGCTCAGAATTGTGAACCTTAAAAATACTATTTTGTCAACTTTTTATCTTTCACTTCATTTAAGGCAAGCATAATGACTAACTGACGTGTAGTTTCAGGGGAGGTAAATGGTGAAACACCTGTACTCATTGTCTTGCTGATGCCCTTTTCTCAACTGTTCAAATGTATCAGCTGAGTTTGGGCAACGGTAAGAGGAAAAGTGATAGAGGGAAACTGATGTTTTGAGTGTATGGGAGATAATGCAGTGATGTGCTTGGATGACAACCAGTGTCCTCACTCTGGAACAAACAACAGGAGGGCAATGGGAAAGTGTCTGACTTGCTGGTGGTACAGGAGGAGATAACAGTTACCCCACTTGCTCACCACCCTATTATCTCCCCCTTCCTTCTCTTTCTTTCTGTACTATCAGTACCATCTCAAATTACATCAAAATTTGCTCTGCAGTGAGAAAGATGTCAAAATTTCTCCTACTAGTAGACTGGGTTGTTCCTTCATTTGAAGCTACTGGCAACAAGTTGAAACAGAAAAAATAAGGACCTAAAGAAAACAAATTCATGCCAAATCATGGCAATGATGGGACAAGCAATGTGAATTTGCATTAAGGTAGATTGAAAACAACAGACAAACAATGCCTTGTCTGTCGCCACACTGTTTTATCTGTAAGATTGTAGTCATGGGTACAAATAAATAAATTACCTGAGGTTTTGAGGATAAGTTTGACAGTATCTGGATGAGACACCATAATCATGGGTACAAATGGACCCATCCATCCTGCAGAAACTCGAGGGTACTTTCCTACCATTTCACGCTGGTATCTAAGTCCCTTCTCATCTGGCCCTGGATACTAAAATATAAATCATAAACAAGGTTGTATTTTAATTACAGTACAAAAATGAAAAAGAATTTAAATGTGTAAAGAGCTGCTTAATGTCAGAATAATGACAAATAGAGAAACTGTTCTTTAGGTTTAAATGAAAGGGACAAGAAAATTGTAATTCTTTAGTTGTATTTCACGCTCTTAAGAAACACGTCATGCAGTGTAAATTTGTAATAAAAACAGATGTAAATAGCAAGCTTATCAACCTGTGTACGTAAGTGCTTAAGTGTGTATACTATATGTATATGAATGCACACATGCATCCGCACAGCCATGCCGTTGTGTGTATTCATTGCAACTTTTCTTCTTCTTTTACATAACATATCTTATTGCACATTTCTCTCTTTGTTTGCTTGTCTTCATTAAATATATGAGTATAATTCACATATTTGTGTGTGCATGCACACACCAGTACACATGTAAAAGGATGCATTTGCATGAGTAAGCGAATGAGTAAATGTATGAGTATGTGAATGAATATGTGAATGGACATAAGGGAGAGTGTGCATGCATGCTGGGCTCATTTTATCAGTCATCAAAAATAAGAAAAATCTTACAACTAAATATTTAATATTTTTATAGTCTCAGACAAACTGATGAAAGTACAATTATCATAACCTTGAGGGAATAGTGTATGCTGGTTACCTGAAACAAGTGACCCCAGATAAGATGAGGAGGATCCTGGGGGAACTGACTGACAAAGTAGCAGAGCTTTCTGTATTCCTTCACTGCCAGCAGCAACTTTATCACACAGAATACAACTACAGCTGCTACTGCCACTGAAAATGCTGTTGCTGTAATGGCCATGTCTGAAGTCTGAATAGCTGAAAACATTAAATAACACGCATTTTAAAAAGTAGATTGTCATTAGGGAAGCTGATAGCCGAATTCAAAGATGCCCATGTATACCCATGTATACCCATTTGACGTATGTAACTATATGCATCCCAGCCGTGCACCCAACTGTTGATCAATAGCTGACTTAATAGGTGGCAGGGGAGGGGGGGCAAAAGAAACCAACCTGAGGCATAAATAAGAGATGGGCACCGCCCTCATGACAACTGGCTTCCAAGAAATCTAAGTTTTCTTACACCTCACCCCAGATCAAGAGATGACGTACCTTTTTAATTTTCAAATAGATGTATAAAACCGACCAAAAGTTTGCACAATAAAAAGAAGATTTTTACAGGTAAAAGTAAACATGATATTCATAATGATGCTTACTGCTGTTTATACAAGTGAAGCAACCGCGAGTTTAACAAAATACGCACTGACAGAAAAATCCAATGCTTGTATTTGAAACTAGTGTGATACATTCCGCAAAAGGTGTAATACTGTATTAAGTAAATATTAAAAATACCTTTTAATTTGGTACATGATATTTCTTAACAGTTGCAATATCGAAAGAGAATCTTAAACTCTAGTGAAGTAAGTCACAGTACCTGTCAAAGTATCGTGTTGATCTGGTGTTGATCACAGCGGAGGCTATTTTCATATGTTTGGGGTCAGATAGGCATCGTCTGGCCTTGGACAAGTCTAAGTGAGTCAGGACCTAAGTCCAATGACTGTATTCGGTACATCTGAACTCTCAAAGGTCAGGAGAACTTAAATTTAAAAGAAGAGAGTGTTGGGTTTTTTTTTCACCCCCGAAGGGAAAGGTGGGCGGGGAGAGAGAGAGAGAAAGATAGAAGGAAGAACATTCAGGGGCAGCTACTCTTTGCGTTTAAAGGGCTGCAACTCTGTGCAAGCGGGTGGAGGGGCGTTTTGGTCGATGTGTTAATAACAGAATTAGAAGAAAGTTATTTCTGTGCCGGTATAGGAACAAGTGTTAGACGTTGTGCGATAGCAGCAATGAGTGGAAGACTTGGTGATTTGAGCCCAAAGCAAGAGGCAGCTCTTAGACAGGTTAGTGTTTAGGACAGCAGTAGTAATTGTAGTACGTATATATATATATACTACTCGCGGGTTTCCATTATGTACTGGATTACACTATGTCATGATGTCTGTTCCAGTTTTTTTTTTAAATGCTTCTGTTTCTCACGTAACGTTCGTGAAGATCGAATCACAGTTGTAATTATGATATGATCGCATTGATGTAAATACTTTCTAGTGAAACATCCTTTTTGAATCACACGGAGAGCTGTGCAAAAATATTAATGGGTAATCAAATGTTCGTTTTATTTTTGACACACGTCTTATGGCTGTTTTGTTTACGAACTGCCAACTCTAGAATGCATTGAAAATTGCTTTTAAATGTTATTGGTATGTTTGTCAAAAAGTATCTTGCAAACAGTAGGAGAGGCCATGACCTCAAAGCCTTTTGTGTAGACAAAGCACTGATGTTTATGTAATGGTATTATGAGTTGTTCTGCTCTCCATCCCCCCATCCCCCCAAATGCAGCAAGATAATAATCGCCACTCAAATCAACCATTTTCCAATTTGACCACTGTCCGCATTGATTTGACCACAGCATCATCTGCATCTGACCATGATGACCATGACCATACAATTTGACCATAAAATAAATAAACTTTGATGTGGTCTTCCTTTATAGTCATTGGCTGACCTGTGCATGCCACTCTCTGTCCTTTTCATTTTGTGAGTGTGTGTATGAGAGAGAGAATGAGAGTGCTAGTACTTAGGATTGGAATCTGTGACAACGATTGAATAGAAAGAGAAATACATTTGATGTCAGCCACTCAATGTAAGCTTTTCGTTATCAGTGCCTATCTCAACAGAGGCAAGTAGCTGGGTTTTTGGAGCAGGTCTGTTATTAGTCGGAAAAATAGGTTATCAGCCTAGAAAAGTCAAAGAGTCAAGGGGTTTTGTTTTATTTTGTACATGGTCATCACTGTGCAGTTTGTAATACATATTGTATGCTCACACAGAAAAGAACAGAAATATAAGAACTTATATAAGAAGAGGGTTTCAGTGCTGCTTTTTGTGTTTAAACAAGCAAGAAAGGACAAGAATAATGTATAAACGATAAAGAAACAAGACATTATTATTAATAAAAGATTGGTTTCTAAATGTTTGGGTCATTGTGTATCTAGGTTAACTGTTCTTTCAGATTCGGGAAATTATGAAAGATTTGTTGACACCTGAACATGATGATCATTTTGTGCTTCGTTGGCTTAGAGGTGAGCCAAATATGAGGCGAGTGTTTGCAGTGTTGATTAATCACAGTGACGTACTTAAATGTTACAATCTTATTTTATCTCTCTCTTTCTCTCACGCACACGCACACTCAGAGTATACATTACTCCTGAATCCCCCTTAAAAGATAATGGCATTACATGATATTAACTAACATAAGACTTTATTTATCCCAGAGGGCAATAAGAGGCAGCTCTATATGGAAGCTCAGCGACAAAACAACAATAACACAACATACTCATATCCACTGCACCAAATTGATTCTCATACATTCATTGTTCAGGCTTATATAGGAGCTAGATTCATTCACACACAGTAACATTCAGAAGTCGCACGGCCGAAACAACGAAGAAGCGCCTGTCTGTTGGTCCTGCATGCGGGTACACAGAATTGGCGGCCCAATGGAAGTTGAAATAATTCTTCTGACAGGACTTGCCTGATATCATGAATAATTTCAAACACTTTCAGAAGTGTCTGCCTGTTATATAGAGTCTGAATAGTAATAGCTAAAATTGCAGTTCTGTAGTATTTTGCAAATAGTTCTTACTGCTGATAAATAATTAATATAAGTTTTATTTTCAGTTGAATTGTCCTTATGTTAGAAAAATGTCAGTCTGAATCTGTCCATGTCTTTTGTACTCTGTGCATTCTCTTTTCCTCTGCATAGCCAGGAATTTTGATCTCAAGAAGACAGAGCAGATGATGCGAAATGATTTTGCATGGAGGAAGCATATGGGAGCAAACACCATTCTAGATGACTTTGTTGTGCCAGAAGTTTTACAGAAATACTATCCTGGTGGCATATGTGGTCAGGACAAACAAGGTGCCCTGGTATGGATGGACCCTGTGGGACGTATTGATAGCAAAGGCTAGTTTTTCAATATAGCTTAAATGTATAGTTATTATTGTACACTAGACAGTAAAGTATAATATTTACAAGTAGTTTTAACTTCAGTTTTTCTCTGTGTTTCTCACCCTAACCCCATTGTGTGTTCATGTGCGCGTGCGTGCGCTGTTCTGTGATGCATCAGTTTGTCTGATCTTGTAACTGAGCACTTTCCCAAGTTATAATTGTTCTTTAAGATTAATAAAGTTGGCCATTATTGTTGTTGTGATGGGAAGTAAAATGTGAGGATTGCAATCAGTTATTTAGTTGCATTCTAAAAAGTCTATGACATTCTTATTTTCATTTGAACACTTTACAAAATAAAAGGAAAGATTGGTGCTCTACCACCCTTTATGTTGAGGAAAAAATTCCTCCTATGTTCTTCCTGTCTTGTGTCATAACAGGCATGTTGAAGTCTGCAAGGAAACTGGAAATTTTGAAAAGCAAAGTTCATCTTCTGGAATCTCTTTACAGACGTTTTGCAGTACTTACAAGAGAGGTGAGCTATCTTTGCTTACTTTTGCAGGCTTTGGAATACATGAGAAGGGAAAATATATATCCTTGCTTTGGTGTAAGTCACTGTGTTCAAAAACAGATTCGCCCCCACAAAAGCAAATATTTTTAAATGATTGAATAAAAGCCCCTGCTGCCCTAGAAACCCCCAGAATAACACCTTGGCTTTGTATAATTTCCTGTCCTGGACAGGTGAGGCTTGTTGACAAGCATTCTCGGGATCTTCAGGTGACTCTTTAAATTTGTACATGCAGTTTGGACACTTAGTCTAAAGTTCTATATAATTCTCATTCACTCAACCCAGTGTTTATTTAATTTGTTCATTTTTTAACAAATTATTTCTAATAATAATAATAATAGGATTTTTATAGCACATTTCCCATTACCATACAATTTGACCATGAAATAAACTTTGATGTGGTGTTCCTTTATTGTCATTGGCTGACCTGTGCATGCCAATATCTCTGTCTTTTTCATTGTGTATGTGTGTGTGTGTGAGAGAGAGAGAGTGATTATACTACTAACTTAATATTGGATGCCAAGTCCTGTTAGTCATCCAAGATGACAATAATATCAGTTATGACCTCATTTATTATTTCACATATATTTGTTTTTACTACCATTGTTCTTCACTTTTGGTTGCTGTCATCTACTGTCATCTGTTTCAATTTTGTTTAATAAAAGATATCACTGAAAAAATATGGAGCTGCTCATTATTTTAAATTTATAAGTAGTGCATAAGGGCCTGTGATAACGTTTGAATAGAAAGAGAAATATTACATTTTATTTCAGCCACTCAAAGTAGACTTTGTGTTATCAGTGCCTATCTCTATCCAGGCAAGTAGCTGGGTTTTTGGAGCAGGTCTGTTATTAGTTGGAAAGTAGGTTATCAAACTAGAAAGGTCAAAGAGTCAAGGAGTTTTGTTTTATTGTGTACATGGTCATGGCCATCACTGTGCAGTTTGTAATATAGATTGTATGCTCACACAGAAATGAAAAGAAAATTTTCTTATATAAGAGGGTTTCAGTGCTGCTTTTTCTGTTTTAAACAAGCAGTATGAACGAAGTACTTCATATTTAGCAAGCTGAATTTTTGAAAGAAAGGCACAGGAATAATGTATAAATGAAACATGATTTAAATTTGTATATGCAGTTTGTACATTTAGTCTAAAGTTCGATATAATTATCTAACACTGAACCTAGTGTTTATTTAATTTGTTCATTTTTTAAAATAAATTATTTCTCGTGATAATAATAATAATAGGATTTTTATAGCACATTTCCCACATGGGAGTCAAGCTCAACGTGCTTTACAAGAGATAAGGGGCAGTAGGGAGTGATACCCTATGACAGGCAGCATAAACAAGCAATCATGCACACACACACATGCATACTCACATGCACACACACACACACACACATGCACAGTGATCATTGCAAGGAACATGAAGGAATGCAGAGAAAGGAGTACGGTAGATAAACAGCTTAAATCAATCACAGAAGGTATTTCCCAAAAATGTTTTAAACAAAGCATGTAGCATCCCCTTTTTATGGAGAGACAGAGGCAGCACATTGCAAGTACTGGGGCTAGAAACAAAATGAGCAGCAAGTCTGCTTAAATGTTTGATATATGATTTTTATGCTTCAAAGGCTAAACCATGTTCAGTTTATTTTCAAATGGCAGTTTGTTGCAAGATATTAACTTCCTAAATCTAAGTGGATATATTTGTTGTGTTTGAGTTTCAAGCCTTGAAAATCACAATTCTCACCCACTGTTTTGTAAAGAGGTTAACTAATTACAGTTTTAGTATTGTGTCTTTAATGATGTTGAAATTTATGTGAGTATATTCAGACCTGTGCAGTTTTAATTTGATAATCTCTTATAGTCTCTTTGTATTCCTGACTCTGCTTCTAAATTTATGTTACTGTTGCTATTTTGTATTCTTTTTGTTGCTTTAGAAATCATGTTGGCATCATATTTTGTCTCCATCAATAGTTCTTCTTAACATTACTCAGAATCCAAAGGAGGAAAATTTAAGACAATTTCTTTTTCAGCAAGGACGTTTAATAGACCAGATAGTTATTGTCTTTGACATGGAACACTTTGGTATGAAGCATCTATGGAAACCAGGTAAATTTAGCCAGCCTTCTTTATTTTGTTTGTTCTTTTTGTCATCTCTACCTTTTTGAAAGATTGCGTGTGTGTGTGTGTGTGTGTGTTTGTAAAGATTTTAAAAAGTAGTTGGCTGATTATTGCATGTTTTAAGTCTTCGGAGACTGATTGATTAAATAATTGACTCATGACCAATGGATAGATGAAGAGATAGACTGATTGACCAACCTGACTAAGTAATGATAAACATGTGATTTATTTAACACATAATCACACTCATGAAAGAGAATGCTCTTAGCGCTTAACACAAGTAGGAGACATGGATACAAAGGACAGAAGGAGAAGCAACTATGAAAAGTAACAAGAGAAAGACAGAAGACACAAAGAGGAATCAGGGAACAAATAGTAAGGATGGAGAGTGTCATAAATCTGCAGAAGAAGATGAGGACTAGTCAATTTACTATAATCACAACTATTGACAAGTCTGTTGATCGGTGTAAGGAGTAATGCCCATGATTCACCATCTAACTGACCAACATATTGATTGATTTTGGTAGTGAATCATTGGGTGTGAGTGATTATGAATTACTGAATGAATGGAGTAAGTCAGTAGAATGAGTGGCTAAGTGTTCCATAATATCAATTGCTGTGAATATATGGATATGAAATCCTACTTTTTTTTTCAATTTTTCAGAAATTTCTTACATTATGCAGTATATTTTGCATCATATGCCACATCTCTTTCATAGGTGTGGACATATTCATTGAGATAGTGCAGATGTTTGAAGCACATTATCCAGAAACACTTAAAAACTGCTTTGTGGTGAATGGTGAGTAACAAACTTTGTGTATGTAGGTGAGAAGGTGAGAGCAAAGAAGAAATAAGAGAAGAGGCTTTTCTAAACCACACCAAAATAGCTGACCATCATGAGTGAATGCCCCTGCTGCTATTCTGATGAGTGTGAAAGAGTGCATGCTTGCGTGTTTGTGGGTGTAATTGGAGGAGAAGGGAAAGATGCCTACCATTTTAATTTGCAATGCTTTACTAAGGCTTTTATAAACACAGTGCTATATTTGAACATTTAAGACCCTGTTGTGGTTTTAGAATGTTGTGCTTGATAAATCACTGTTTCATTTCTCCTTATGAAAAATGACAGTTTCACGGTTAGTCCTTAAAGGCCCTTCTCAACTAGGCAAATGTCATTGAACATTTACCCAAGTTTGGCAAAGTTGTGTGTGAAGGTCACAGGAAAACAATGGTTTTTGGACGAATGGTTCAGGACTGTGGAATTTTGGTCAACATACTAAGTAAAGACTTGTTCGCTAATACATTTGACAATACAATAGGGCTTTGTAGCACTCTAGAGGTTTGATGCTTTTGCACTCTTCCTGCTTAAGAAGTGCCTCGAGGAACATGATCAGGACTGAAGATTTCATGGTGTGGTGATGTGGCTTCTGGGCTCAGTCAGCAGAAGGATGAATGATTGACTGCCCGAGTGATGAAGAGACTGCTGCTCAGCTACTTGCATTGAAACAGCCTACAGACTAATTCCTGTTTGTGTTAAATGCACAAATTGACTGTATTTTTCTTTTTTTCTGCAGCACCTAAGATCTTTCCAGTTGCCTTCAACATCATTAAACCTTTTTTAAGCGAGGATACTGCTAGAAAGATTCATGTTATGGGATGTGAGTACACAGATTGTTTCCTGTATTATGTATAAATCTCTGCTCTTAATTCAGTGGGCGCTTTGTGTGTGTATAAAAGCTGCAAGGGATACAGTTGTTACATCTTTTGTTAACAACTGTAAACATGTAATTAAAGCCATTTTGTAAAGAAAAAAAACTAGTTTTAACTATTTCTTGAGAGATCGGATAAATTCTGATCCTGTGGTACTGTCTTTTGTAGCCCAGTATAAAGAAACACTGTTAAAGCACATAGATGCTGACCAGCTTCCTGAGCACTGGGGAGGTTCTCAGAGGGACCCTGATGGCAATCCTTACTGTGCTTCTAAAGTAAGCCCTTTTGATTAATTACGTACATTTTTTTTTACCAGAAGCAATAGTACATTTTCATTTTTTGTTTTTTTTGTTGGGGGTGGGGGGAAGGTTGATCACTTTAAAGTAAGTGCCTTTATACATTAGACTCATAAAAAATACCTAGCAGAAGGGATCATCTGCATGATTGTATGCTGATGGAAATTATGATTGTTAATTTGCAATGATGTTCAGTCAGCTTGTCATGTTGCAGCTGTCTTAGAGAATAAGCAATAGCAGTGTTCTGTGTGGCCAGCAATATTTTTTTGACTCTTGAAAAACAGCAGTAGGCTTTATATTTTCTACAAAAGCATGTTCTTGTTTGCATTTACAATTAAGATGTGACAAGAAAATGTGCCCATAAAGAACTACACCCTTGTCTTGCTGCAGGTGTGCATTGGGGGTGAGGTGCCGGAGGTGTACTATAGCCAGGACCTGTCTGATCTCAGTGGTTTCACAGAGGCGTCCATTGGACGTGGCTCCACACTGAAAGTGTGGGTAGACCTGAAAAAAAGCAACAGCATTTTAAGGTAACATAATCGCTTCCAACAGACTTGGAGGTGTAGTAAAAATAGAGACACACACAGACATATATATGCATATAGACACATTGCCCCACCCCCATGCATGTGCAGCCCTACATATACACCCCTTTAGGCACAGACTTTAAATGTAGTTCCATTATTAGGATCTAATTACAATAATAATAATAAAATTGGTAGTTTTTTTTCCATCTATCCAGTTTAGGGATTGGAATTGAAGCTGACAAAATATCTTTTTCATGGCAGTATGGATCTTATGGGTTATCTTCTAGTAATCCTCATTCCACTACTCTGGAGAATTATGCATGCATGTGACCTTCACCCACAACTTCTTTTGGTTTTTATGTCAGCTCATAGACATGCGTGCAAAATTTGTGGTTTCGACTAAAAAATATTGTCAAAATGTTTGTAAACGTCCCTGAAATTAAGTTTCCATTTCAAATATGCCACTTAAATGGACCAAAGCATGTACCGATAGTATTGTCACGCCATGCTGTAATGTCTGATAAGATTGTTTGCATACTATGTCTCTATGTCTTAAAATTGCTTGATTTATTTTTTTATATTTATAATATGTTGATTTTATTGCACTGTTGAGAGGTGCTTCAAGCTCATTTGTATCTTTATGTCGTTTAATCTGACCATCTCTGCTCTGATATTGTGGTGGATCACACTGTACTATCAAGCTTATTTTATTTTTTACTATGTATTAAAATACTTGCATCTGCGCTTGCATTGTTGCATGCTGCAATCTGTGTTTTTTAGAACTATAGGGCATCATCTTCATAATGAAATGTACTCTGAAGAGACTAGAACCATCTGCTCTTAGATGCTGCATACACACTGCCATACACCACTTTCACATGCCTAATTATGAAAATCTTTGGAACGTCTTTGTATGTTATATTTAAACATATTTGTAGATAGATTCTGATGCAAGCAGACAATAATTTAAGAATAATTTTGGTGAGTATATAGATATATAGCCTTACATGTGGAAAATAGAACTGTGAAGTAGGAAATGTTTGTTTTTAGATGGCAGTTCAAGACAGATGGCTTTGACATTGCCTTTGGTGTTTTTCGCAAAACTGAGGAAGGCCATCAGAAGACTCGAGACATGGAGGTCATTCTACAATCTGATCGCGTCAATAGTCACTTAGTACCAGAAGATGGATCCGTCACTTGCAAGGACAGTGGAACATGTGAGGTGTTTTTTTGTGGGGAAGGGGTGGGGAAAGGTTGTAAGAGAAGTGAATGTATGCTTTGTGTTTGTTTTCATCACATTAACTGATGCAACACAATCAGCAAAATAAAGAAGTTTGTAAAACAAGGAGCAAAGAACTTCCCTCCCCTCCATCCACCAAAGTGAAATCTCTTGTTGTTTTGGTCTATTGTTAACCTTGTATAACAGTCTTATACTTGCAACTTCAAGAGACTGGAGTAATTTTTCATATGACCTTTGTTTTTTTTTCTTGCCAGATGTGTTACGCTTTGACAACACCTACAGTTGGGCCAGAAGCAAAAAAGTCTTCTACATTGTTGAAGTTCTTGAGCCTGACACTGACATGCATCTGTCAAAAGATATATCGTTTAGTAATTTCAATGATAATTACCCTGATAATGGATCGGAATCTTCTACTGGATCTTAATTTAAAAGCAAAAATTGCTTTGAAAAAGTATACAGATGAGATACAGATTATGGATGTGAAATAATGAGGTTGTTTTAAATGAGTGATGTATTCAACGACCAGCAAATCATTTGTAATTTTTTTTCAAGCTATGGCTGCAGGGATTAATCACATACAAGCAATTGACCTAGACTCAATTTAATAGTTTCACTAAATCAAATTTGATGGTCTGTTTAAGAATGTACTTAGATAAACTGCATCAACATTTATTAAGGAGTTGATTAAACAACAACAAGCAAAATATAATATGAAACTGTGCACCCCGGTGTAATTTTGAACCTCTTAATTGCAACCTAAAGAGTATGCACGTCTAGTCTACCATGTACACGTTTTAACTGGCAACTCCTTTTACTTACGTTTAATGCTATCCATCTGAACTACGACAAACTGTTTTGCTGGCATTATGAGATTTTTCATTTATAAGAAAAATTGTGATTTGACAAATCACACAAAACACCCCAAAAAATCAAAAACAAAAATTTGTGACCTTTGCAAGAATGATTTTTTTCCTAATTTGTTGCTTTATGCTTAATAATAATGATGATGGTGATGAAGATAATGATAATAATTGAGTTTGCATAGTTATCAGACCTGTATCATCATAAAAACATCATGTCAGCAAACAGGGTGCTGAGCAAAACAACTCTTCTCGTATGCTTGCCATTTTTTTTATGTTAATTCTCTCAAATGAGTACATGTCAATTACTTTTTATTGGCATAATTTTTTCATGTTATTTTTGTGCCTTTCACTTTGAAAATGTTGCATAAGAACAAAGTGTCAGGTTTTTTTTTTCACATGGTTTGTAAAACATAACCTGTTTAATTATTGTCTGATGAGGTATTTACCAAACCCTCATAATTTTTGTCACTTTGCCATTCAGTCTCGAGCAATCCTGAGTAGAGATGTGTTTTTTTATGCAGCAATTTTTATGTTATCGGCTTCCTGACAAAAAAAGACGTGCATACAAAAGGGGAAGTGGAAATATGAAACTCCCTTTTGGCTGAGATAATATGAATTTTAAGCAGAACCACATCATCTCAAAGGACTAATTTCTGTCAAAGAAGAAATTAGAAGCATACAAAATCTTTAAGTAATTTGAAAAATAGTTAAAAAATTTTTGGAAATCTGCACTATGCTGTAAGATTGGAAAAAATTCGAAAAATCCTAGGACCTTGTAAAACATGTAAGGCTTAACAGGTATGAAATAACCAACCAATAATGTGTTTGTTCATCATAAATTTCTGGCCTTGAAATTACCTCAGTATGCTTAAGGAGTCCAGACTGTGATCTAAACATTGACCATTTAGTATTATGAATTTACCATTCCAGAGTCAATGAGTGCAGTTTGTCAATGTGGTAACCATGTGTTCAATGTTTGTTTCAAGATACCAACAGTGATTACAGTGTTCATTAACAGTAGGATGGATGAAAAAGTGTGTGTTGGGTGGGGGGTAAGGCAGATATGTATGTGAGAGAAAGAGTAGATGACACAGCCTGTGACAGATTATGCCTATTTTATAGCCCATGACCATATATGAAAAATGTTTATATATATATATATATAAAATGAGAGCATTCCATTATAGTGCCGACATGGAATTATCAAAAGATTAAAAAGAATTTATGATTAATTCTGCAGATTACCCTGTGAAGTGTTTTATTGAGAAAACAAATTCCCTTAGGGCTAATAATGATCTTCAGAAGGAAAGTAAATAGAATAATACTAGTAGTATGTCTGAAAAAATCTCATTGTGGTGTAAATGGTTAATTATCTAACAAAATATCAGCAGTACTTAAGAAATATAATGTTTTTTTTCTTTCTTATGTGTGCTGTTTTTTAATTCCTACAAACATACAATAATGTCAGTGAATTGACAGCTGTAAATTTTCACAAAAATGTATCCAACTGAGCAGAAATGTTCTTGATAAATTCCTACAATGGTGAAGTTAAAGTTTTTATCTTTTTGATCCCATATTACAAGCGATTATTTTGCTTGAAAAGCCACTTTTTATGGCAAAAGATTCATTTTTTTCTGTGTGAATATAGTGAGAATTGTTTTCAGTTCTCAAAACAGGGTACTTGAAAAAAATAGTGATGCAAGACCCAAGAATAAGACATTCATGAGCCTATTTACCATTTCCAGAATAGAGCACCACTCTGACTTCCAACCTCCAAATCCCATATGTTTACCCAAGGTCTCAAGTTTCGGGATCATTGAAGCATCGTGTTCTATGTGGGAATTCATGTTTTATGTGGGCCTTGTTTATCCATTGCTAATTGGTGATTTGATATCCTTAATTATTTTTCTCATTATAAATGTTGATCTTGGAGAGTTATTTGTTAGAAAATGGCCTTTATTATGAATGAAAGGTGGACAGCAGTGTGTTGAAGATGTTCCATGCTTCATTCTTTATGAGTTGACAAATGAGATACTGTGAAGATTCCATACTTTCAGACTTAATGCTCTAGTTTCTAATGCATTTCAGTGAAACTATTTGTGTATACCATCAGGATCTTGCAATGAGACTTGAAAGAGCATGAAGCTGAAAAGACAGAGAAATAATGTATCCTTACAAAATTTCATTTCAAAGCAAGTTTGACATTAGGTGGGGCACGGGCAATGTACATGGTTCTTTATTTTGTGGTGCATGTCTTATAAATTTAAATGTACGTGGATGTGGTATTTGATTCACATATGGGACCTTGATATTATTCATTTTTAATTTTGTCATGATCTTTCTTTTTGATCTTTGTTGCAATTTGGTCTTTGAATGTACAATCAGCAAGAACGTTGTCAGGGTGCGTTTTATACAATTTCTTTGATCATTTCATTCACTGTTTGGAGTTTTTTTCTAATATTTTGATTGCTTCGAGAACTCAATTATCTTTTGTCAAAGAGTAAATTTGTGACATAAGCATCTGTCATATATTATTTTCTGATTCAGTCAGAATTTCTTTGGTAATATTTAGTTTGCTTTGGGCTTCCTCCCTTGAAAATTGTGGTAATATTACAGGTCAAAGTGCTTTTTTCTGGCAACAAAGAAGTTTGCACGAACACATTGTGTGTATATGTTTATTATCTTTAACTTTTATCTTTTAAAAAATATTTTCTTATTGCATGCACAAGTGACCCGTTTTGTGACCTTACATAAAAGAGTGAAGTTTTCCACTTTTATCTTGTCGACCAGTTGTTTCCCTTTGTTTTGTGTTTTTATGTTGTCTTCAAGGGGAGGGTATTCATGAAGGAATGTTATGGTAGAGGTTTTGTTTTGGGGATAAAACAAATGTGTGGTTTGTGGTTTGATGCATAAATGTTTTAGCTTAAAGGATAAAAACTTGTCAACAAGAAAAACAGCACCCCAAACCCAACATTTTTACAGCCCTTTCATTATATTTCTTATTTTTAGTAAGACACTGTTAAAAGGGATGCTGACTAAAGTACTTTACAGTTTGCAGTTTGATAAAGAATAGAAAACGGCTCCAGTGTCACATTCACCATGATAAACCAGATGCATGAAAAGGTTTTCAAAAGTTTTGTATGTTTTGGAAATATTTGAACCAGCAACTCAGCATAGCCAAAACTCTCCATCCCCACAAGGAAACCAGAACGGCAATTTGACATTCTCCAAATGATTTGATCCATAATCAATTTGACTTCATCCTGGTTCCAACACATTTAAAACCCAGTGTCAACAAAGCTAAATCAAGGTCTAGTCTAGGTGCTGACATAGGTAGCTTCGTAACATTTTCTTAATAAGCCTGAAATTTAAACTGAAGGCGAAAAAGCTACAAGACCCAAATGATAGGGAGATCTTGAAGGTCCTAAACATGGTAGACTGTAATGTAGACACCCTTGCTCGAAACAAGGTAGGACCTCCAATAGGTTCTAGGGAGGCAGAAGAAGAAGAAGACCTCTGTGAACAAAGGAGGACCTTGAAGAAAAAAAAATGAAATGCAACCCCAACGCAGCTTCCAAGCATAACATCAGGAAGGGGATGAAGACAGCCAAGGAAAACTGGACTGAAGACCAGTGCTGAGCCACAGAGGAAGGAATGACACGAGTTCACCTTAAAAAGTCTACCAGCTATAGAAGACACTCAACAAGACAGGACACAACATGATTTTTGTCATCAAAGACAGCAACGGCACCTTCTCACAGAAAGCACTGCGGTACTAAGCCAATGGACTGGATGTTGGCAACGACCTGCACAGCTTCCAGCTGAGGATAGACGTCAACATCCTCCAAAGCAAGTAGACTGCAGCTAGAGAGCCTCTTGATCTACCGGTATTGTGAGAGGAGGTCGAGAGAGTTATATGCAGTCCTAAGGGGAGGGAGTCACCTGGAGTCACCCTTACTGCTCTGCGCCAAAGAATATAAGAAGTTAAAGACTGGCCCCAAGAATGGATGCAATCATCAGCTATATCCCTTTTAAAGAAAGGGTTCAGACCAGGAAGGAGTACAGTTGAACAACTTTTAAACTGTCAGATTCGAACATGAAAAATGTCTACAACCCCCGCAGGACCTCTTGCTTGCAAACGTGTAGAAGTGAACTGGTCCACCATACAGTACCTGCCTACTAACGCTCAGCACAAACAGTCAACGCAGTGGCGAACCTTGTCAGCCGACTTGTCTATTCAGTTGTTCACCCCATGACCAGTACAGACAGACCAGCTTGTCAGCTGGTACCAGGCAGGGCCTGATTGATTGATTTGTCATTCATCTTTCATCTTGTCAAATCTGTTCTCCAAAGGCACGACTTGGCTGTCTATAACACCTTCTCATCGAGGAAGGCAGGTTGCTTTTATAAGAGCTCAGACTTTGAATGTACACTAACTATAATAATAATGATGAAGATTTTTATAGCGCATATTCTCACTCGTAGTGAGCATGCTCTTAGCGCTTAAATGGGGAAGAGACATGGAATAATAATAATAATAAGTGAGAATTTATAAAGCGCAATATCTCAGCCAAAGGCGGACTCATTGCGCTGAACAAGATCACGAAATAGTCACAAAGACGTAGAACGAAGAACAATGCGAAGACTTGCTGCGTTCGGCAGTAAAGGGAGATCACTGCAGATTTAACGGTAACGACTCCAGAAAATAAAGTTTGGTGAAATCAGGAGAATACTGAGAAGATATTGAGTAATCTTGAGAATATGAAGAAATATTATAATGTAGAAACTGCAAAAGGGTGATCGTCACATCAGTTTATTCACTGCAACTCAAGATCACTGCCGAAGCGAGTGAAGCACGGCGGAGTGGAATCCAGCCAATAGATCCAAACAATTTGCACGTCAAAATAACATTATATACAGTCCAGCTGTAAACCAGTAGAGGAATAAAATGCAGCAGAAGTACATGTAAACACGAAGGTCCAACACTCTTATCCAAATCGAAGCACGACCACAAAACATAAACGAAATCAAGGAGAGCCGATCCCCTCAGCCTGTTAGGCGAAGGGACAGAACTCTCTGTATCTCAAATGGACTAAATGGATAGAACACAAGGGACGGACGAATAAACGACAAGATGCACGGAGAAAAGGTAATTAAAGAGAGTCTGATCATAAAATCAAAAGTAGTTTCGAAATAGTCGTAGAGAATTTTTATTTTAATTCTCTTAAGATCAGGAGCTTATGGGTGCTATACCGACTACAAGAGAGCGAGAAAGAGGTGGAGGTAGGGGCGTACAAATGAATTCGTGATATTTTAAGTTGTATTACTTTTTAAATTTATTTTTCAAAGTTAGCAGTAACGACAGAGCTACGAAAGGTACCCCCCCACCACACACACACACACACATAGAACACCACCAACACCACACACGATCGTACTTTTTGTACCACGTAAAACATGACTGTGTTTGTCTAATACACACATACGCCTCGTACGCACTGTTTTCTGTTATTTTCTTTTTTGAAAGCGCCTTTGTCTTCAAATCCATTTACCCATACAGCTATACAGCCATTTACCCATACTGCACAAACCTGTCTGTCTAGCCTACGTCGACAAGAAAGGCGCAGTCATGCTGCCTGTAAAGAGTACTCCAACCACGGACGTGTATAGGGTGGATTGCTGTCTGCCGAGACCAACGCTGAGTCTCTTGCGAAGTTCTCCGCTGTTAGTCTCGGCGAGCCTTAACGATGAATGTGAATAAACCGGAAGCTAATTCGTAACCAGCCTCGTTCTATGACTTCACTGAAAAAAAAATCGTCTGCAAGCAGTCCAGTAATACAAGTCCGTGCTCCAACTGTGCAGTCTATTCTTCTTTGACAATATGTTCGTTGAAGACAGATTGAAAAGAGCTGGTGTGGCACAGACGACGAGGGGTGATAGGAGAGAGAGAGAGAGAGAGCTCACCGCTCGTGCTAAGTGAATCACCACAACGCGTTGCAAGCCAGGACTTGAAATGACAGGTCTTGAACTGGCATCATGCGACCTCTGTTTGCTCTGTTGCTAGGTTTGCGATTCACAGACAACGGCTCAGTTACTAAAGAACTAGAAGCACAGGAATTTAAATGTTTGCTCAGTAGCTGTATTGGCCTGGGGTCCATATTTGTGCTCTTCTCGATCAATGAGTGCCATGTGAGAGGGCGTTATCAGTTGCTGTCCAGTGCCAATATTTTCCACATTTACCGAAAGTTCGCGGTTCAAAAATAGTTTATGTTTGGCCCTGTTAATTTACTGATAATGCCTTTATCAAGTGTCACCGTCTGCCAGTGAACGATGTCGTTCATGCGGATTCCAAGTATATGATGTCGCCTCTTTTTCAAATGAAACGTGCACGTGCTGCTAGTTTATTGACTGGTTGCTGCCGGTCACAACTTTGAGAGCACTGACCATTATTCAAATGAAGGTTCGTTTTTTTTGAGAGGATTCAGCTTTGCATCTGCATCTAAGTGCTTCCTGCTTTGTCGTCTTCCTTTCCGTTGTATAGTCAGGAAAGATTAACTGGAATTCAATGCAGTAATTATTTTCAAATTTGCGACCTCGATTGAGCTGGCAGCCCAGTAGGTTGGCTCACATTACCTTGAATCATCATCATCACCAACCGGTAATTAATGCGTTGCATTACATCGTTACAACGGCTATGACGTCACTAGGCGGAGGAATTGTTTAGCTTCGTTATAATATTATGGGACCAGCCGTAGAACATGCAGTCCGTCGTCGATCGAAAGGCGTATTTCATTATGCGGCGTATGTCTTATATAAGTAATATGTGAGACATTTTTTAAAAAGTGCGTGTTTACCTACCAAAAAGTACACAAGTATTCATACATCACAGCAGGCTAACAGTCAGGTTAGAATTCACAGAAATGGTCAGTACTGTCGTTTTCTTTCGTCCCCTTTGTTCTGTATCTACTTCGTTTTAAGCGCTAAGAGCATGCTCTCTATGAGTGTGAATATGCGCTATAAAAATCTTCACTATTATTATTATTATTATTTATACCTGTATGTCGCTCGTCGCATGCTGGCTCAGTCCGAGCTTTAGTTCTAAAGGGGGAGGGGGTTTGCTGCGTCATGATAATCTGACGCAATCATTGTAATCTGGTTGGTTTTGACGTGACTGGCGCGTGAGGAGAGAGAGGGGCGCCGCGGTTATGGAAGAGCAAAGAAAGAAAAAGGGAGACTGCTGTGAAAAGGCAGACGACTGTGGAACAAATAGCGGGACTTTCTTCAGCTGTTAATCTGCTGTTCGAGCGGAGTGCTAGTCATCAGAGCGGGGTGGTATCATAGGGTATAGACAGGGAGGGGCCGGGGAGGTATTGGGCAGGTAGGCGTCCTCTTTTGCCCCGGCTCATTATTTTCTTTGATCTCTTCTACGTTTCTTCTACATTTGTTTTTTTTCCCTTTTATTAAACGTGTATTCGTATTGTCCTCTCGTGTGCGTGTCGTTTGTTCTGCACTGATTGGAGCGAGTGGATTCGTCGCTACGCGCGACACTGTACCAGGATACAGAGCGTTGTTAAAGTGCAGGGTCTTTATGATCGTGCTGATTTTCAGTAAATATTTTATAAAAATCTGAGTAAATTACCCCTCCCTTCATGTCCGTTCTTCGTATACGAACCTACAAATATCACTCCGCACAGAATGTAGTCACAAACACGGACATCGTATACACGGAGCAGGAATACAACCAACGAAAGTGCCGGGGGTCATATATTAATTAGGAGAATTCGTTACGTCTAGAGTTTGACCTTTTTTTCTGCGGATGGTGATTTTTGCAGGTTTGTCTCCAAAGCGTAGGACAGAGAAAGAAGGTTCACTCAGATTTTTGGAAATAATATTTTGTACTGAGCTCAACCAAATGATGTACTTTGTGCCCTTGTAAGGCTTTAACAACGCATCTCATCGTGCCTGAGCTACAAGCATGGCCGTTCCTGAGGAGTCTATACCCAGGGATTTGACACAAAAAGTAGAAACTCTTGCTCTCATGTAGACCTTTAATGATGCAGACGATATCGCTGTGTATGACAGTGTGACGACACCCCAGTGGTAAGCAGCCGTTACATTGTTGCGACCTGTAGGGCTCCTCGGTCCCAACACGTCTTCAGTGGAGTTCGCTCTGTGTGCAAAATGTTTTGACCTATATCCTACCTTTTGCCCCGCAACACAAATCATGAGGTAGACTGGAGAGCTGAGGGTAAAAAGTAGGGTAGGTGAGGGTAAAAAAAAGACAACTTTCATTCCACTGCAAAGAAAAAAAAAAAGGGGGAAACGTGTATGGCATAAATATTTGCTGTTGTTGTACATTTTATATATCAACACAAATTGTAGAATCAGATTTCAGTTTAATGTGCATGAGATAGAAAAGTGTTCCCGTGAGCAGCTTTACCATCAAGATGCTGTCATGTGGTAATTGAAAAGGGTCGTAGAATGCCCCTCACTTAGGGTCTGCTTATGCAAGAAAGATGGACGTGTGGGCCAAAGTAGAGGTGTTATATGGGGTTGTTGTTTTCCCTGGTACATTTTATGTATCAACACAAATTCTAGAATCAGATTTCAATTTAATATATATGAGACAAAAAGTATCTTTGTGCACACCTGAGAAGTTTTACATTTGAATGTGTAGTCATGCGGTAATTTTGTGAAATGGCCCACAGTTAGGGTCTTATGGGGCTTGTCGACAAGAAAGGGGCTGCCTATGCAAGAAAGACTTAAATGGTTACACCAAGCCAAGCGCAACCAGCTGGCTAACAATGTCTAGGCAGAGAAAAACACCTGAGAGTTCTCTCACAACTATTTGGCAGGACCTAGTATCTTTACACGGGGAAGGGGAGATTAGTCACCTGTCCACCATGCCACCTGTAGGCGGGGCAGAGGGTAATAGGGGTGGTCGTCCTCTTGTCAGTGTTGGCTTCTTGATGTTTGGATGATGAGTTGATTGACCAATGGCATCCCTTTCTTGTATGCATCTGTGCGAAGGAAGTAGGGATGTGAGAACTATTGGAAGGCATTTCTCGGCTAAGTCTTCAATAAAACATACAGTAGACATTAATGCATGGATCAGTAACTGGAGGTATTTAAAAGCTGATTATACAGGTTGCTTTAATAATGGGCTAAAGAATGGAATAAGCATATCCCTCCCAAAGAAAGTTAACAGCAAACAGTGCCAGAACTACAGAGCCATAAGGCTTGTCAGTCACCCAAGCAAAGTCATGATGAAGGTCTTACAGAACCGCATCAGAACCACCGCAGAAGAGCTGCTAGCAGAAGAGGCTGGCTTCAGACCACGTAGAGGCAGAGCTGAGCAGATCTTAAACTGTCACATGCTTATAGAGAAGCATCTTCAGCATCAGTGGAACCTCTACCACAACTTCATTGATTTTAAAAAGGCATTTGGCACAAGGGGCTGTGGCATGTGATGTGAAAATTCAGCATCGAAGAAGGCCTCTTTCTAGTCACCGAAGTGCTTATACAATAGCTCAACAAGTCCAGTACTGCTGAACAACCAAATAGGAGCTTACTGTCGCACCACAGTAAGCGTAAGTCAAGGATCTATCCTGTTACCGGTGCTGCTTAATACCTTCTTGGAGAACATCATGCTCGAAGCTTTCCACGACCATCATACTTCCATTTCCATTGGTGGAAGACTGATATCAACCTTCGCCTTGCACACGGCATAGATCTGTTAGCAGGTACTAACAAAAAACTGCAAGGCTTCACCAACAGACTGACAGACAGTTTAAATGCATATGGAATGTAGAACAACATTGAAAAGAGCAAAGTTATGATCAATGGCAACTGCAAAGCAGAGATCTTTATGAACGGGGTACAGCTCGAAGAGGTAAGCAGCTTCAAATACTTGAGAGCCACCCTTTCCAAGGACTGCAGCTCCACGCCAGATATCCTCATCAGGATCGCAACAGCAACAGCAGCAATGGCTAGGCTAGATAGGATCTGGCATAGCCATAAGATAAGGTTCACTATCAAGTACAGGCTGTACAAATTCCTCGTAGTGCTGATCCTGCTCAATGGATGCGACACGTGGACTCTGCTCGCCGAAACAGAAAGGAGAATCCAAGCATTTGAGAACAAGTGTCTGAGGAGGCTGCTCCGGATCTCATACAAAGAACATAGAAACAACGACTTTGTACGAAACAAGATGGCCACACTCGTAGGACACCAGGAACCTCTACTATCAACAGTCAGACGCCATAAGCTGGGTTTTTTGGCCATGTGACCCGGCACGACACCCTGTCAAAGACTATTCTTCAAGGCACCTTAGAGGGTAGTCAACGCCGCGGTCACCAGAGAAAGAACTGTATTGTCGCTGTACTGCATTTTCGCTGTATTGACGACAAGCTACAGCACTACCAGATCGCTGAACACATGCAAGCCGGTTTTAGTACACCCCGGCTACATAAGAAAAACCAGGGGCGCTACGACAAGTCTGCTCCAGTCATAAAATAGTACCTACACACTGTAAAGGCGTAAAACTACCAGAAGCTAATTAAAAAAAAAAACTTTCACAACCTTCGTAAATTTTATTGTTTTATGAAGAGTTTTGTCGTGTTCGTTCGAGGTTGTTGTTGTCAAGAGACTCTCAGTACAGGTGAAATGCACCAATCCTTTCATTATTTCCAAATGTCACCTTTAAAATTAAAAAAAGTTAGCAGGCGATACTAATAATAGCTACGTGATGTCGACAAGTTGGATTCTTTCCCCTTAACATCCAGGAATCTGACTTAAAGGATCTGTTGATTGCTTATTTATGATAGTGTTAGTTATTTATGGGTTTTGTCTCATTGTGTGGCCACGTTTCCAGGTCAATAAAAATTCTTTTAAAAATGACTTCATGTAAAAGAAGATAATGAAAGTACGTTCCATCCAATCTCTCCATGCTTGTAAGGGGAAAAGGGACAAAATCAAAAAGCATTCAGAGGAAGCAAAAACTTGTTAGGTGCTGAAAAATTACACAGTTGGTGACTAACGTCGTGGCGAAAATGTTCATAGATGACAAAGAACTACAGAGATGAGGAAAGAATTCAGATCTGTGGCCAAAGATGGTGAAAGACTATATGGCTGGTTAAAAACGTTGTAGGCGGCGAAGAACTACACAGGGGTTAAAATAGACTTACATGTAATCCCTGCTCCGTCGACTGCCCCTTTCACAAACCACACCTACACACACGCACAGATTGCAAGCCCAGCCGATGACATATTTATGTTTCAGTCCCCACAGGACAGCAACTGCATATTTGGTACGATAAAACACACACACACACACACACACACACACACACACACGTACTCAATTCCATGTATCTATTCACACGTCATTGTGTCAGATTTTATCCCCCCCCCCCGAGTCTCAAACATTTGTCTGCATCGCTCCATTGACCCCCCCTCGTAGAAACAACACCTACGCACGCACAGATTGCAAACCCAGGCGACGACATACTTATATTTTAGTGCGCCCCTAATGCTGACTAAGGCAGTAACTGCATAATTGGCCTTCTAAACATGCACACGCACAAAAACGCACGTACTCAGTGGCAGGTCTGTCCACACCATTGCGTGAGCTTGTATCCCCCTCGCCAACACTCCAACACGTGTCTACACCGCCTCGTCAGAGGAACAACGGGATCACTAAGTTTGTACCGCGACACATTACGAGCTCTTCCGTGATTAGTTTATTGTCAGGTCTTTGGAAGAGCACGTGCCTTTAATTGCTCCCCTATGTTACAGGGGAAATAAGACAGATCCGTCTATTAGGGACTAAATTAGCGAATCTGCCGATTCTTAGTTTTGCGCAACAGTCTTGCTTGGACTGATTTGTTTTGCTTTTAAATGATGTTAAAAATAATGAATTATCCAGTTTATGCATTTTTAAATGTTTTACAAAACTGAGAATGCAAAATATCAGATCCAAAGTATAGACATTTTTCTTTCTTTTTTTTCTTGTTGGAAATTGATTAACTTTCAGACTGTGGACCTCATATACTTACATTATTGTGCAATAAAAAGACTTCGTCCTATCCCATTGTGCGCAAAGCGTTTATGCACAGCACTAAATCCCGTGGGTGGGAGTTTTTTTTCTTTCATGTGACCGCTGCTGCATCGTTAGCCTGTCTCGCCCTACGTCATGCCCTCGACACTGAGATCAGAGGGTAAAAGTGCACGTGCAACACTTGATGGACTCGCCTCCCACCCACCTCTTCGTATGCAGCTGGTTTTTTTTCCCGAAGTTAACACATACCCACATGCATAGATTTATGTTTTGTGTATTCAGACGCTGAAAATAAAGATGTTTCCCTGGCTATTATAAACGTCTGCAGATTCATCTGTCTTCGATCATAACCGCTCGCCATTTTTCAGTTCCTGCGGTAGAAAGTTCTGTCTGCAATAAAAGGGCTGAGGCAGACTTTCCCCAGGAAACAGATGCGTTTTGTATAATATTTCCCGCATGCTTTTGTCTTGATTGCCAACCCAGAAACCGCAGTTTGCACCGGGTATTATCTCCAACTCTGATCGCTGATCGACCTCAGTATGAAGTCTAATAATACGGACACTCAGTGTAGGACGGTTATATTCACTCCAATAACACGTCAGGCGTGAAAGTTTACAGCCGTCCGGCCAGTGGATGATTGCCACAAGAGGAACAGTTCACACTAGCTCCACCACTTAGAGGAAACAAAGGGGGGAGCGGAGGCTTGTGTAGGATTTGATTGACAGTATGTGCCTTATGTAAATACTTTCTCTCTCTCTCACACACACACACACACACACACACACACACACGCGTAAACACCTACGTATTACTTGGAGAAAAAACCCATTGGTTTACCCTGTGAGCCGGCGTCAAATCCAGAGAGACGTGTGTCGGAGCCGAGATCCGAACCCTTAGGTTCTCATTGCCGCGGTGACAAGCGCTTGAGCCTCCGCACTACCAACAACCATTAGAAATGCTAAGGAGTCGAGAACACAGGGGTGATTAGAAACAATTAAAGGTGAGAATAATAAGAATGCTAAGTCGGTAGAATGTGTAATATATATATATATAGTTTTATATAGTTTTGTATAGTATATATCACGCATGCAAACATTGCGAGTTGGCGGGCATGTAGGTACGTACATTCAGACATTGTTTTGCACAAACTGTGGATGGGGCTGTCAGTATCTTATGACTGACTAGGTTCATAGACCAAGGGCTCAAAAGAATCTGTTGTTGTGAGTATTACAAGCAATGGATATGTTCATATTTTGAAACAAAAAAAATGTAATTCAGTTTCTTATACTACTTAATATTTTTAAACATTTAATTGCAGATGCAGGTATCTTCCCACGCAAATACCTTTCGTTCAACCGAACAAAAAAAAATTTTTTTTTCCACGTGACAGACGAAAACTAATCCCCATTCGAGGGAACGCACTCGTCCCCCCCCCACCCCGTTACAACAACTTCCCCCTCCATCCTTCCCACTTCCCACCAAACCCAGCCAGCGGCTTCCCTAACGACGTCGGCAACCTCCCCCAGTGTATCGCGCACACAGCTCCAGCACGCGCAGGCTAACACAGACGTGCATGCACGCGGCGCTCGCTGCCTCTATCGCAATTCGCTGGTCCGTCGACTCCCGTAGAAGAAAAAGCCTGTCAGACCACTCTGAGTTCACGAGTTGGCCTGACACCGCTCACCCGCTTCCACTTTGCTATACTTGCAGCGCGTGAAGTTCGCGTGTACGCGTGTGTGCGTGCTCGTGCTGTGTGTGAGTGTGTGCTGTGAGCGCGTGCATTGGCCTGCCCTTCGTCACACGCAGGATAACCAAGTTTTCTTGAAGTTTTCTCTGAACAGACTTATTCATTCACATGGCCCTCGCTCCGCTCGTCTGTCTGCGACGCGCGAACAAACTTCTGTGTACGTTGTACGTCCAAGGTAAGTAAAATTTTAACAATAAAATATCTTTCTAAAAAAAAAAACAACACACACACCGTTCTGCCACTCTCTCGTGTTTCTGTCATTGTTTAAAACCATGCATCGCTGTCTGCTTTTCCCTTTGTCAACTCCTCCCTGGTGTTAAAAAAAAAAGTCACATGTCTTTCGTCATCACTCTCGTTAATCGTCATTGCCATTCTCTTCTCACTCTCTTCCCTCTCACTCCACTTCTGTGTCTTTCTCGCTTTGTTTCTGTCGGCCTCTCTTACCTCTTCCTCTCTCTCTCTCTCACACACACACAAGCTGTCGCATTTATCTGATCGTTGCAAAGTCTGTGCACGTGAGTCAGAAAATTCAGTTGAACCGTCTACGCGCCTCGCGTCATGTTACGTGCTGTGAACTCTATGACCAAGAGCACCTGCTCACAGGTACATTTTCTGCCACTGAAATACTTACAAGGGAAAGCAAGTGAAATGGTAAAATACACTTCAATGGCTCTGACGTTTTAAACGAGCCAACATCGGGATTGCAAAACGATCGTCTTATCCTGACACCGGCTAAATATTCTCGCTGTCTACAGCTTTGTGTATTGTCGTGATCTGTGGCACACACTATACGTGTTCTCACTCGCTGCTACATGCTGTATAATCTAGGTCTGTAGAGCAGGCTAAACGCACTCGTTTAGTGACGCGAAATACTCTCAAAAGAACGAGAACATCGCTCGTGAATCCAGCGGGATGTGGTAGTAAAATGTTTCTCGATGACTGGCAGTCTTTGATATTAATTTTTATTGCTCGTTCATAGGAGAAGCGGCAAATAAAACATGTCTGTCTGCTTCATGGCGCAAGGTCTCTCTCTCTCTCTCTCTCACACACACACACAGAGTTTTGTGCAGCTTAGGTCGAAGGTCACAAGCTCGATACGCGCTACACCAATATTTAAATTAGGAAGTGCGAGTAGGATCTCATTGTTGACAAATAAGATGCTTTTAACCATAATATTCGTACGTGTCTTACAGCAAAAAAAAAAAAATGTATAATCCGATTTGAGTACTTCTTGCATGAGTGTGGGTAACCTTTCAGAGGGTTTGAGTATGGCGTTTAAAAGCTTTGCGTTCAAACTTTGGGGTGTGTTGTGTTATTGGTTTGTGGGTATTATGAGTGGTGGCATTCAATAAACTCTCCAGTTAGAACACGTAGCAGAGACATCATTATGTCGGCTTCGCGCCATCTTTTATTATCCCAAGTCCGCACTAAACCTTTTACGGATTTCTACATTTTCAGAATAAGGCCAACACTTGCCTTATGTCACATCTCCCTTTCTTTAGTTAATGGACATTAATGTTTCAACCTAACTTAATTAACATTAATTTTAGCCTGAATCCTTCACACCTAACTTTCCTAGTTAGAGCATTTATTATTACTTTTGCAATTTTCTTACACTATAACACAACTTTTAATATTCTTGAATTTCCTATTCAAGTCTATGTGCGGTTGATTCGAGTCAATAATTTACAAGTCAAGTTTCTGTGGGATCTTGATGGTGCGACCACTCTTGGTCGTCTTGACAGTCTGATCTGGAGGAGCGATGACTTTGGACGCTGGCACCTTCCCGGCTGCGGCTCCTAGACATGGCTCTGTATTGGCAACAGGAACGTCTGGATCGTCTGAGTGTATACCAGACCAGGGGTCGGGATCCTCTTCGGACTTTGGGTTTGTTGGAATAAGGGATGACAGATTCTTTGGAATAGGTCTGGGATTCTCGGGATTGGGATCTCTGGGAATCAAGAGGCGGCGGTTGCGTCTTTGTCGACCGTAGGGAGTCTCTACCTCATATGACCTGTTGGGCAGAGACGTGATGATTGTCCCTGGTGTCTGGGTTGGCTTCACCCAAACTGGCTGACCTGGTTCCAACTCAGCGGCTGATCTGGCACGGTGTACTCTGTCGAAGTTCTGTTTATGTTTCAACTTCTGCATCTCGTTTTTCTTATGAAAGTCCTTCCTTTCTTTTTCCTTTTTCTCGGAAAATTGAGATGGTATGGTGGGGACCATGGTGCGTAGTCTTCTCCCGAACAACAGTTCTGCTGGACTGAGACCTTGCTGAAGTGGCGTAGCGCGATATGTGAGAATCGCTAAATAAGGATCATCTGCCTTCTTCAGGATTGATTTCACGGTTTGAACGGCGCGTTCAGCTTCGCCATTCGCTTGTGGGTAGTACGGGCTGCTTGTTGTGTGAGTGAACTCGTACTGTTGAGCGAACGTTTGGAATTGCTTGCTGAAGAACTGCGGGCCGTTGTCTGAGATGACAATTTGTGGAATTCCATGGCGGGAAAAATGCTCTTAACATGGTTGATGACTGTTTCTGCCGAAGTATTCTTCAGGTGTGCCAACTCAATATAACGTGAATAATAGTCCACCACTAGTAAGTACTGCTCTTTTTTTAGTTCAAAGATGTCCATTCCAACTTTCTGCCAAGGGAATGCTGGTGTGACAGAGGGAATAAGGGGCTCAGGAGGAATTGGCCTCTCCTTAATGCAAATTGTGCACCTCTGTACCATGGACTCTATCTGCTGAGAAAGCTTTGGCCACCAAACACTCTCTCTGGCCAAGGCACGACATTTTACGATGCCTTGATGTCCAATATGAAGTCTGTGAAGAATGTCTGTTCTCAGTACTTCAGGGATGATCAGTCTTGATCTGTAGAGAAGAAGTCCATCATGTTCTGTGACTTCTGATCGTACTGTCCAAAACGCTTTCAGTTCTTCCTGCTCTGGACTAGAACGTGGCCATCCATTGTGAAGATAATACAGTACTGTCTTACAAACAGTATCTCTTGCAGTCTCGTTCTTGATTTCTTCGATGCGTTTTTCACTGGCTGGCAAGCTCTGAATCACTTGCTTGATGAAGATCTCTTCTTCTTCACTTCTCTCATCTTTCGGAGTGTTTCTTGCTGGGGCTCGTGAGAGTGTGTCAGCAGTCACGAGATTCTTGCCTTTGGTGTAGACAATGTTGTACTTGAACCTCATCAGGCGCATCCGGAATCTCTGAATTCTCGGAGGTAGATCTTCAAGGTTCTTTGTTTTCAGTAGAGACAATAATGGCTTGTGGTCAGTTTCGATTGTGAGATCACGAAGTCCTGTGATATAGTCACAGAACTTTTCACACGCCCAAGTCACTGCGAGTGCTTCACGCTCAACTTGCGCGTACCTGCGCTCAGTTTCCGTCATACTTCTTGATGCGTAGAAAACTGGCTTAAGGTGACCATCTGACTGTTTCTGAAGTAATACTGCACCGAGACCGAAAGATGAAGCATCTGTTGAGACGACGGTTGTTTTGTCAGTACCATAGTGTGCTAACACTAGAGCTTCAGTCAGCTGTTTCTTAATTCTCTCAAACGAGATTTCTTGAGCAGTGTCCCAACACCACTCATTGTTTTTCTTGAGCAGGTCACGTAGCGGTTTGCTGTCGTTTGCGAGGTTAGGGCCTGCAAACTTCCCAACGTGGTTAATCATTCCTAACAATCTTCTGAGATCAGAAATATTCTCTGGCTTGGGAAAATTCTTCACAGCAGTTTCTCTGGGTCTATGGCGATCCCGTCTTTCGAGATGATGTGCCCGAGAAAGGATATCTTCTCTTTGGCAAACTGGCATTCTCATCGTTCAGGGTAATGCCCGCTTCTTGAAGCGTCGACATCACTTTCTTCAAGTGACGATCATGCTCTTGCTTGTTCTTACCGAAAATGAGCAGGTCGTCAATGTCACAAATGACATTTTCATTGTTCCCAAGAAGTTGAGACATTCGTCGTTGAAATACTTCTGGCCCTGAACTTATCCCGAAGGGTAAACGTGTATAACAGTACCTTCCAAAAGGTGTAATGAAGGTTGTTAACTTGTTAACTTCCTTCATCCAGTGGAATTTGATGGAAGCCCTTTTTGCAATCAAGCTTTGTAAACATTTTTGCTCCTGACAGCTGGGCTAACAGTTCATCTGTTGACGGCAACGGGTAGTTCTCTCTGCGAACTGCTTCGTTTAGTTTGCTCAGATCGACGCAGATTCTTACTTTCTCGTCACTCTTGGGCACCACTACTATTGGGGCGCACCAATCACTGGGCTTGGTGACTGTGCGAATCACTCCCTGTTTTTCAAGTTGATCCAATTCTGTCTTAACTTTCTGTTTCAAGGGTAAAGGTAAACGCCTTGGAGCTGCTACTGCATATGGAACAGCTTGTTCTTTCAGACGAATCTTGTAAGGATCTTGTAGACTTCCTAGTCCTCTGAAAAGTTTTGGAAATTCTTCCCTGTACTGCTTTTCCTGATCCTCTATAACTGTGTTGATTCTCTCAATCAACTTCAACGCTGTAATGGCTGGTCGACCTAGCAATGGTTCTTCGAGTGTTTTTACGACATACACTTCTTGCACTGTAGAGATATTCTTGTATGTCAGTTTTGCCTTGAACATGCCTTCCACAGCTATCTCAACATGACCTGGACCATACAGTTTCTTGCGCACTTTCTGCAGTGGTCGCTTGGCTGCTGGAACTGCGGTCTGAGGTACAACAGTAACATCAGCTCCGGTGTCAAGCTTAAACACATTCTCTGTGTCTTCCATCAGGAGACTGACTTTCCAAGGATCTGTTGTCACACTGCCCACAATCATACCCATGTAAACTTCGTCATCTTCTTCTGCCTCTTCCACTGCGTGAATCTTAGAAGAACCTGAAGAGCGACAGACTGCAGCGTAGTGACCAATCTTGGAACATTTTCTGCATTTAGCGTTCTTTGCAGGACAACCATCTCTGTTGTGGGAACATTTTCCACATCGAGAGCATGGCTTAGTCTCTGGTTTTCCTCGAAGGCCTGACTTCATACCGCAACGAACTTTTCGCTGGCCTTTCTGAATCTTGTTGATGGTTTTCTCCATTGTACTCCCGCTGTTGCTTACCACCATCGAGTGTGCTTGAGTCTTGGAAGTCTCATGAGCTCTGCAAATTTCTATTGCCTCTGGAAGCTTGAGTGTTTTCTTCTGCAACAATTTTTCACGCATAGTGTCATCTTGAACACCGATCACAAGTCTGTCACGAATCATGCGGTCAACATCCTTGAAATCACATGATTTTGCTAACTTGCGTAAAGCTGTGACGTAAGTATCAACTGACTCATCCTTGTTTTGGTATCGGCTATGAAACTTGTAGCTCTCATACACCTCATGTGTGCTACCTAAACAGAAGTCGTTGAACTTGTCGATGACAGTCTGGATATCTTTGTTGTTCTCCCCTTCTTCAAAGGATAATTCTTCGTAGATTTCTTGTGCGTCCTCGCCAATGCAAGCTAATAGAACTGCACTACGATAAGCTGAATCTTCTTTATCAAGGCGCGTTGCTACCTCATAGTTCTGCCACTGACGAAGAAATTTTTTCCAATTTACTTCACTGGCTTCCAGAACTCCACAATCTATGACTATCCTAGCATACTGCTGATTGCATCTGTAGTTCAGTCCGGAAATTCTTGAACAGAATCTGCATTTCTCAGTGATTGTAGAACTAATCTGATGATCTTACTACAAGAATTCTGCTATTTTTCAGTGATTTTAAAACTAACCCCATACACTGTACAGCGCATTGAGTCGACTCTGGAGTTGAAAATTGCGCTAAAGAAATCTGCTTTAATAATAATAAGAAGGAAGAACATCCACGGGCAGCTACTCTTTGCGTGTAAAGGGCTGCAACTCTGTGCAAGCGGGTGGAGGGGCGTTTTAGTCGATGTGTTAATAACAGAATTAGAAGAAAGTTATTTCTGTGCCGGTATAGGAACAAGTGTTAGACGTTGTGCGATAGCAGCAATGAGTGGAAGACTTGGTGATTTGAGCCCCAAGCAAGAGGCAGCTCTTAGACAGGTTAGTGTTTAGGACAGCAGTAGTAATTGTAGTACGTACTACTCGCGGGTTTCCATCATATGGTCATTAAACGGCAGTAGTACTGGGTTACACTAATTTCTGTTCCAATTTGTTTAAAATGCTTCTGTTTCTCAAGTAACGTTCGAAACCCACGGGATGACACTGATCTTGCGAACAGTTGAATTGTTTGTTCCACATTTCAGCAAGAGTAAAGAGTAAGGGTCAATGATTCACGCTGGACTTCGATCCCGTCAGTGCAGAATCACAGTCGTAATTAATAGACTAAACAGCAAATTGAATAATTAAATGAATGTCATTTAATATGATCGCATTACGCTGGACTTCGATCCCGGTAGTGGAGAATCACAGTCGTAATTATGATATGATCGCATTAATGTAAATACTTTCTAGTGAAACATCCTTTTTGAATCACAGGGAGAGCTGTGCAAAAATATTAATGGGTAATCAAAGGTTCGTTTTATTTTTGACATATGTCATATGGCTGTTTTGTTTATGAACTGCCAACTCTAGATGCATTGAAAATAGTAAATGTTATTGGTATGTTTGTGTAGCCTATCTTGCAAACAGTAGGAAAAGCCATGACCTCAAAGCCTTTTGTGTAGACAAAGCACTGATGTTTATGTAAAAATTATTATGAATTGTTCTGCTTTCCATCCCCCCAAAATGCAGCAAGATAATAATCACCACTCAAATCAACCATTTTCCAATTTGACCACTGTCTGCATTGATTTGACCACAGCATCATCTGACCATGACCTTACAATTTGACTATAAAATAAATAAACTTTGATGTAGTCTTCCTTTGTTATCATTGGCTGAACTTTTCATTTTGTGAGTGTGTGTACGAGAGAGAGAATGAGAGTGCTAGTACTTAGTATTGGAATCTGAGTACTGTTTGTCATCCACTGTAGTACACACTCAGTTATTATGACCTCATTTATTATTTCACATATATTTGTTTTTACTGCCATTGTTCTTCATTTGATCCTTACTGTCATCTGTTTCAATTTTGTTTAATAAAAGATATCACTGAAAAAAGATGGAGCTGCTCATTATTTTATATATGATGTAAACTAGTTCAACCAGAGGGAAAGAAAGTGTTGCGGGGGCTTTGGGCATAAGTAAACAGAGAGCCGTGTGTTGGCGCTGTAAAGATACAAAACAAGCTTATGTAAAATCCATGACCACCAGGTCAATATCAGTACCACAATCAACATTTCTAATAAGATCATTAAACAAATGCTTTAAAATTAGTAGCTTATCTGTCACATGAAGACAGAGTTATAACACTGATACCAAAAGAAGACAGAACCCAAACATCTTAGGAAACTGATACCCAGACGTATAGTATCAAGTTGCCCTAACATCGGTAACAATCTCATGTCACCAAGGTTTCTACCTGAAGATGCAGATGGAACATCTGTCTAGCCTTCTCCGACGGAGTCTGATAATGACTGACTTTTTATGAAATAATAGAGCTTCTGTCTTGTCATTGTTTTAGTTTATTTTTAACAATCCATTATTTAACCTCTCATATGCATGCTTCTAAAGTCTGAAGGTTGGTTTGTTCTATCCAAGATGTAAAACTGGGTGTCATCTGCAAGCTGACTGGGAACAACATGTGACTGTTGCTATTGAGACAACAATGGGCACTTAAACACCTGAAGATTGTTGCTACAATATAAGAAAAAAAACCCCACCTGTAATCCGTAAAAACACCGAGACGAACTGTTTGAAACAGTTGACATCGCCTGCCAATATTCTAAAATCTAGCCAAATTCCATACAAGCTAAATTTGCATGGTCTTAAAGATTAAAGTCAGATGGTTTCCTAAAAACATTAAATAAAGACTGTCTATGCTTCTTCAGACTTATTTTGAGCCTCTTTAATGAATTGAGTGTACAGCTGTACTGTACTGTTGACAGTTGGCCGTACTTGAAAGAAGTTCAAGATCCTATTTATAATTGTAACCAGACTGATCCGTTTGTTATGTGGTCCGCTAAACACCCTGCCTGAACCATGATTTAGTCACGGCTCCTAAAAGCGCTACCACCAGTTAGTTGTTCCAGGGAAGAGGATGAACGTTCCTAAGGAGATTATATTCCACTTAAATTCTGGCACCTGGACAACCTGTAGACACTTAACAGATAATTACATGGAGGGAGATGAGGGGGTATTTGAGTGCCATCCAGCGGAATGAGAGCACCGTGCGGCATGCTCCCATATGATCAAAGCTAGTCACTTCGCAGCAAACAGGTATTTAGGGAGGGATACCGCTCTGCCAAGCAGGACCTGCCACCTTAGAGCAGAGGTTTTCAAACTGTGGTACCATGCGCCAAACTAAAAGAATGTGTATATATATTTGACGGGGGCTGTATGTAGGGTTCAGAGGTGGTACTCGGTCAACTCTAATTTTTGAAAGAAGTACTCGTCTGGAAAAGTTTGAAAACCACTGCCTTAGAGCAGGTCAGGCTCTGTGGAGAGTCGGAAGAGGGCAGGAGATAGGAAGCTCTGCTACCTTACGGCAACTTTTACTGCTCTACCAAGCAGGACCTTGCATCAACTTTTACTGCTTTTCCAAGCAGGACTTTGTAGCCATTTTTACTGCTTTAAGAAGCAAGGACCGTGCGACAACATAAGTCTTTGAAGAAGTTGGGTTTTTACGGGAGAAAGAAGAAGGGAACCCCTTTCAAGTTGCGGCAAACGAGCGTTTTACTGCTCTACTATGCAGAACCTCAGACCTTTCACCTCACAGCAAGTCAGTCGCAAACACTTGTTGGTATAGCTTTGACGGAAAAGTGCTTCCACCCAGAGGTGATTTCGCACTATGAGAGGAAGGGTGGAGTGGAGGAAACCGGAGTACTCGGAGAACACACACACACACACACACACCCATCCCGCCCGCCCTCCGACAGCCTGTATGTGACACCTGTTTACAGAGGGTGTACCGTGATGAGATCTGAACCCAGGCCCCTTTCTGCAGTGGTGACAAGTAAATGTTTACACTATATTGGGCGCCCGCTATTTTTACTGTTTCGGATGTTACCTTACCTGATGCGTGGTCATCTGCCTCTCGCTGCGTCAGTTGTGCGACCAGGTAAAGGAGTGAATGCAGGTTGTTGTATCACTCTCATACCCATTCTCTTGTTCAAAATTCTTTTGCAGAGATTATGTGGAAGGGGAGTTGGTTCCTTAAGATGCCTGTTTTTTATTGTTAAAAGAACCATTAATTAATGAATTTGTTTTTCATAAAAGAATCAATAATTGTTTCATTTAAGAGATGTTGTCAGAATGCAAAAAGCGCTGACCACTTTTCCTCGACTTGTGGTAAGCATAGAAGTGCAAAAAAAAAAAATCAATGTTTTTTTATTGACAAAAGAAAACTATTGCATATGATAAAATAATTGTGAATATACAGGCCTGACAAGAGGGGGGTACAGGCAGGTCTGGGGTACCCGGTCCTGCAACTGTGAAATGGCCCTGGCCTTTGTCAGGGGATATTTTTTGTCCTTCTTTTCCTTACCTTTTTGTTTTAAAGAAAGATTGATGTAGCATTCCTCACTCTGGGGATTTTTTTTCTATCGAGTGGGTACTACAGGTTTGATCCTTTAATGTCAGTTTTTCTCATTTACTAACCACTCACTTGTAAACAACTTTATGTTCAAGTAGTGATGTAGATCCTAGTACACTTGTCCTAATGTTTTGCAGTTTATATTACGTTACTGAATAAAATGTAAATATCGACGATCGAATGGTAAGCATATTATTATTTACTGGGAAAATAATGTATAAGGGGCCCGGAGAGTCATCTGCCCCAGGGCACGTACTGGCTCTCGGCAGCCTTTTGAATATATGCATATATTTCGAATATATGAATTTAAAACTGTATTAAACAATTTAATAAAATCATTTAACAATATAATTAACAATTTAACTTATGATTCAAAGTGTGATTTTAAAATATGTATCATCACGTAAATAAACTGTCATGGCACATTGAGACTAGACCATTTCAAATCATCTTCATAAATGAAACGTCAAACAAAAATAACGTTCTTAAGAAAAAAGTGCTGCAGGTGTTGGTCATGCTGCCTTCTGACATAATAAAGGCAAAACCAGCGCAATTGAGAACAATTAAATCTTACAAGTAAAAACAAATCAAAACTTTATGTAAGGACATTGTTAGCTTTCGTCCCAGTTATCTTGTGTGGAAATAGCTTGTGCAGGTCACCAGTTTATTTATTTTATATTATTGTAGCTATGCTCTGAATGTCTGAGTTCAGGAGATATCTGTCTACTTGCCCTTGCGGATTAATAAAGTACATGTACTTGCATGAGGGAAAAAGAAAAAAAAAACATAAGATACACGTTAAAAAAGAAAACAAGATGGTCACTGGGTCTGTGAGAACACTGGCTGGCACCCTAATCTTACCAATCTAAGCTTTAACTCCTAACTTGGAAGTGGTAGTTGGGCATGTCTTTCTTTTAAGGAACCAGCTGTTTTGAGCACTTTGTCCCTCTGGAACTAAAGAGGGTGCATTACGTTAAACAGGAGTTGACAGCTGATTAATGATATACTGAGTTTAAAAAGTTTTAAAACCACAAATCTAGCAAAAAGTCTTCCACCTCTTTTCTATTAACATAATAAAGAACAATACAAAATTGTTGCTTCCTTTCTCAGCTGTTCTTTTTCCCCTGTGCCCCTGTTAACAGTTACACTATAAATATTTTAAAGCCTATTTTTATGGGCTGTAACCTTTTAACTTTCTATTGGGCTCCTACAAATTCAGGGTTACTTGTTGCAGAAAAATATCTGAAAGGGGTATGATCTGTCCGTCAAACAATAATGCTGGTTACATCACAAAGTAAAAATTGTTAGTGTAGACCAGTCTTTTTGTTTCTTGGTGGTTTTCACGGTTCATGTATTGTAGGCTTTCGAGGGATGACTTTCATTTTTATGCCTGTTTTAGCTTTCATCACGAGAGATTCAAGCTTCTCAACTTTATGGCCAGGATCAAGCACCAATGTAAATCTGAGACACCAAAAAATAAAGCAACAAATTATTACAGTTGGATAAAATTTAACAGTCAGAATTTGACAGAATAAAAGTGAACCAGAAGTTCAGACAGATCAAATACTGGATGAGTCCAGAAGAAGTTTACCACAAAACAATTGTACACTTATGTGACACCATCTACCCCAGCTAGACACATGCACAGATGCCAGTGACAGACAAAACATACCTTGGAAAGAAAAAGCTGGGTAGCAGAGGTAATCCCAAACCTAAATACTCATCTAAAAACTTTAGACAGATAACTTTGTGCTAGAAATCTTACCTGTACAACATCTTTGCAAGAACAAGTTTCATCTCATCCATGGCAAAGTTTTGGCCAATGCAATTCCTAAAATTCCAATAAAATGCATTAAATGTTGAACAAGGAAAATTTTGCATTATAATGAAGCTGACTTTTAAGACTTTTAATCATATTAATACATAAATACATTGTGTTGTTATATATAATAATAAATGAAGATTTGTATAGCGCATATTCACACTCATAGAGAGCATGCTCTTAGCGCTTAAAAACAAGGAAGAGACATGGACTACATGGATAGAACACGAGGGGTGTAAGAATAAACGACAAACGGAAAACAAAGATGTAAAAACACAAAAGACACCAAGTAACAGAACATAGAAAATATAGGGATTCTGCAGAGAAAGATGGTAGAAAATTAGCAAGAGCAGAAGGGTGGGTGGGATGGGGTGGGTAAGAAGGACGAGCATTGTGTGGACTGTGTTAGGAGTAATGCTCAAGAAAGATTACAATAAATCAGCAGATACTTTACAATCTTGAACTTCTGACCACAGAGCTGATTTCTTGCTTTACATAAATTTGCAACATTATGTAAAGAATACTGTAAAAAAAGCCTCTGCATACATAAGCAAGATGTATTAAAATTACTCTCTAAATGTGAAATGGTGAATGATCCTTAGCTGCTTAGGTTACAGTGTTTATGGCAAGTGATATTTTCCAAATTATCCATGTCACAGAACATTGTAATGTTACGGATAAATTAACCAAACAGTGACTGCTGTGTAACTGACCTTGGTCCAGCTGAAAAAGGAATAAAAGCATAAGGACTGCGGGCGTTGATATTCTCTTCGGTGAATCTCTCTGGACGAAATTCCTGCATTAAAAAAGGAACAAAATTATGAATAATGACTGTAAGATTTGCATCTGCAGTTACTTAATCACTAATCTGCTGGTCCCATGATACGCACAAGAGGATACAATGCAGACTAATAACACTTTACCAAACTGTCCTCCCAGACTGTGGGGTTGTGATGGATGTTGTAAACGATGATGTTGACAAGCATTCCCTCTGGAGCGAGAAATCCATCAAGATCTGTGTCTTGAGTAAGCTGTCGCTGAATGAAGGGGACAGGGGAGTGAAGGCGGAGAGCCTCTTTGATGCACATGGAGAGGTACGGGAGACGAGGCAGATCCTCCCTGTGATCAAAGCTGATTATATCAGAAATAGTTTCTTCACTATTGTTTTAATGTTTAAATCATTGTTTTAATGGCATTTTATATTTCATGATAAAAGTCTCTAGTCATTAATGCACTGAATACCATCTTTATCCCTAATACTGAGGAAAAATAGGGTACATCTTAGGGCGTAAAGATGTTAAATGAAGCCAAGCAATACCTCATATCTACCTACCATATGAATATAAAAATTACAGTAACAAAAATAAATGTTTTACTTTAGGGAACATGCATATGAATTTTTCACAAATGTAGGTCAATGGCATTCAACATGGAAATAATGGGATTACCTGCTGCAGTGTGACCGTGGGTGCAGTTTATGTAGGAGACTGTTTTTCTTTTATGTATAGTGTTAGAGGCTGTCCAGGTGCTTCTTAATAAATCTGTCTCAAGGTTTGTGTTTTTCCTTATGCTTTCATGTTTGAGGCATTATTATGTGATATGAAAGGAGTCTTTTGAGTGTGATATGTGTGACAAATCGGGTGGGTCTTTAAATATCCACTTATAATGATGTAAAGAGTCTTACCAGAGAATATCATCTGTTTCTCGAAATCTTAGCAGCTCATCAATCTCTTCATGACAAGTGGCCTGTATATCGGGATGTTGAGCCAAAGAATACATTGTCCATGAAATGGCACTCGCTGTTGTATCATGCCCTGCCCACAATTAAGAGTTTTTTAAAAAAGTTTTATTAGGTATATCCTGGGGTTCCTATGACTAATAAAAAACACTCTCCCCCCAAAAAAATCCATGTGAATGTGTGTGCCCTCCTTCCACATTGATAAACATGTTAACATGCATATGTGCGTGCGCACACACACACAAAAACACACCCCACACATGCTCACAGAGATATAAAAAAAATCACTAGAACACAGTTATATTCATGTGCCAAGAAAAATGAACTCGAACCTTCAAAAAGGAATGTGTCCACCTCAGCTCTTATTTCATCAAACTTGAGACCCTCTCCATTCTCATCTTTGGCTGTCAGCAGAATGTCCAGAAAATCCAGACATCTTTTCTTCTTGGCGACTTGTTCTCTCACAGATGAATCAGTCTTGGAAAAACAAAGCCATGATAAAGCAGCAGTATTTCATCAGTACAGCTAAATTAAGAGTGGAATGAACAAGTCCTTCGATATAGTGCTAAAATTGCTTTCTTGAATGGTTTATAAGTTGTTGAAAGGTTTTAAATATTATGAAATGCTGGTAATCATTTAAATACAAATATTATCTCCCAATCTGAAAATAATAAAATTATTTTATTTTAAAAACTATTTTAAGTTATGTTGACAGAAATTTTCAGAAGGTATTAAATTTGAAAAATTAAACACATTTATAAAGCTCTTAAAAGGTGCTTAGAAAAGCAGATTTTGTGATTCTTATTTTATCTCTATCACTAAAACTATTTATCTCATGATGAAGTCAACCTTCAAAATGTAAATAGATTAAACTAAATAAATTTAATCATTTAAGTGGCAAAAAAATGTTAACTGACTAGGGCTTCTCTGCGTTTGCTGATAACTTCTTCAGCCACCTTGTGCACCAGATAACAGTTCTGAAGGAACTTACGCCCCGCAGGTGTCAAAAAATAGATCCAGTCTGAATGAAACCATGGCTGACTGAAAAATTGCCAAAAGAAACACAAAATAACTACATAATTTTGTGATGTGCCATGTCTTATTACAGGACCTTAGTGAAAATAACTTATATTGAAGAGACTGCCACTCTAACACCTATCTGTGTGTGGTGAACAAACACCTCATATTATTTTTGGACTAAGCATTCTACTTTTTTAAAAAAAAGGAAGATACACTTTAAACCTGCTTTATATGATGACCACAAACATCTGCTAATGTTATAAATTGTTAGAATGAAATGCCTACAAATGCAAACAGTATAAACAATCTATAATAAAGAAATAAGATGCTCACAAAAATCTTTTAAGAGCCATTTCTGAAAGTGAGTACACAGCCTGAACATACGGGTGCTGGTCACTGCAACAGGCAGAATAACCATTAAACTGGGAGAAAGAGATACTATTTAAAAATGTTTAATATTTAGAAGGAGACATAAACTTAAATAATTTCTGATGATGCTGTAAGTAAAACTTTTGACTCCCCTCTGCATTCTTGACTTCTGCTTAATCAAGAATCTCATCTTATTTGGCTAAATGTTGTTATAGTGCTAGTAACTCTCTCTCACACACACACACACAAAGAGCTCCAGAACAAAAATTAATAACAAAAAAGCCAAGGGTGTATACCAAAGACAGAAATTAAAAGATTCTTCAACGTTTGCACTGAAGACTACTCAATTTACTCACTACACTAAAGAAGTCACCAATTTGAAGTACTGCATTTTTATAAGACACAGTAACTTGAAAATTTAAATAATGGCAATGGAATATGTTGAAGAAAGAAATAATTGCATTTAGGACATTATGCTGTTCCCCTTTATTGTTAATTGTCGTTACTGAAGTGGCAACTTTTCTTGAGTTTACAGAACTGCCACTGTGTGAATCTTTCATCATGTCTGACCTATATTTAGAAAAGACACATCTTACTTCCTCCTTGTTCTGCTTCTTCTGCTGAAGCTATTTTGTTATTTATTTATTTTCCTGGTTTGTGGGTTAGGAGGAAGCCAAGGAAATGAAACCAAGGAAAGTGTATTCATGGCTTACCCTCCTCTTTGGCAGTCTATGTCATAGGAAAATGCACACTTAAGAATGACATCAAGAGTAAATTTACTGATGATTGAGAAGACCTCAAAGTACTCATTCTTCTTGGCATGATCTCCCATTTTTGTCTGCAAACCAGGCGAAACTATTCAAAACAGAAATTTGTTACATGGCATATCAATATGAAAAAAGAAAGCATAAGTGTAAAGTATGTGGGAGTCACAGGGCCAGACTGATTATAAAACACATAATTTCAGATGATAGCATCAGCATATTATAAGCATTAAGGAATCACAGTAACAGTAGACATAAATGCATAATGTAAACAGATTACAGGTATAAATTGATAATAAAATGTTAAATGTAACTCTTAATGTCCGTCATCAGGCTAAAGATGTGTAGGGGCTGAACAAATTGATTTTCTTTCAGCATGTGTTGATCTGGTCTTGGCAGGAACTGGGTTGTCTTTCCATCTTACCAGCAATACATCAGCTGCCTTGTTCTTGATGCCAAGGTAAGGCTTGAGAATATCGAAGTGGAAAGCTGGTGTCAGCAGGCGACGGTTGCGTGCCCATTTTTTACCTTTACTCAGCAGCAAACCATCGCCAATCCAGGGTTCTATTAGATGATATATGCGCTGACCCTTGGGCTCTAAACCAGAGATTAAGAAATACATAGGAGCTCAGAATTGTGAACCTTAAAAATACTATTTTGTCAACTTTTTATCTTTCACTTCATTTAAGGCAAGCATAATGACTAACTGACGTGTAGTTTCAGGGGAGGTAAATGGTGAAACACCTGTACTCATTGTCTTGCTGATGCCCTTTTCTCAACTGTTCAAATGTATCAGCTGAGTTTGGGCAACGGTAAGAGGAAAAGTGATAGAGGGAAACTGATGTTTTGAGTGTATGGGAGATAATGCAGTGATGTGCTTGGATGACAACCAGTGTCCTCACTCTGGAACAAACAACAGGAGGGCAATGGGAAAGTGTCTGACTTGCTGGTGGTACAGGAGGAGATAACAGTTACCCCACTTGCTCACCACCCTATTATCTCCCCCTTCCTTCTCTTTCTTTCTGTACTATCAGTACCATCTCAAATTACATCAAAATTTGCTCTGCAGTGAGAAAGATGTCAAAATTTCTCCTACTAGTAGACTGGGTTGTTCCTTCATTTGAAGCTACTGGCAACAAGTTGAAACAGAAAAAATAAGGACCTAAAGAAAACAAATTCATGCCAAATCATGGCAATGATGGGACAAGCAATGTGAATTTGCATTAAGGTAGATTGAAAACAACAGACAAACAATGCCTTGTCTGTCGCCACACTGTTTTATCTGTAAGATTGTAGTCATGGGTACAAATAAATAAATTACCTGAGGTTTTGAGGATAAGTTTGACAGTATCTGGATGAGACACCATAATCATGGGTACAAATGGACCCATCCATCCTGCAGAAACTCGAGGGTACTTTCCTACCATTTCACGCTGGTATCTAAGTCCCTTCTCATCTGGCCCTGGATACTAAAATATAAATCATAAACAAGGTTGTATTTTAATTACAGTACAAAAATGAAAAAGAATTTAAATGTGTAAAGAGCTGCTTAATGTCAGAATAATGACAAATAGAGAAACTGTTCTTTAGGTTTAAATGAAAGGGACAAGAAAATTGTAATTCTTTAGTTGTATTTCACGCTCTTAAGAAACACGTCATGCAGTGTAAATTTGTAATAAAAACAGATGTAAATAGCAAGCTTATCAACCTGTGTACGTAAGTGCTTAAGTGTGTATACTATATGTATATGAATGCACACATGCATCCGCACAGCCATGCCGTTGTGTGTATTCATTGCAACTTTTCTTCTTCTTTTACATAACATATCTTATTGCACATTTCTCTCTTTGTTTGCTTGTCTTCATTAAATATATGAGTATAATTCACATATTTGTGTGTGCATGCACACACCAGTACACATGTAAAAGGATGCATTTGCATGAGTAAGCGAATGAGTAAATGTATGAGTATGTGAATGAATATGTGAATGGACATAAGGGAGAGTGTGCATGCATGCTGGGCTCATTTTATCAGTCATCAAAAATAAGAAAAATCTTACAACTAAATATTTAATATTTTTATAGTCTCAGACAAACTGATGAAAGTACAATTATCATAACCTTGAGGGAATAGTGTATGCTGGTTACCTGAAACAAGTGACCCCAGATAAGATGAGGAGGATCCTGGGGGAACTGACTGACAAAGTAGCAGAGCTTTCTGTATTCCTTCACTGCCAGCAGCAACTTTATCACACAGAATACAACTACAGCTGCTACTGCCACTGAAAATGCTGTTGCTGTAATGGCCATGTCTGAAGTCTGAATAGCTGAAAACATTAAATAACACGCATTTTAAAAAGTAGATTGTCATTAGGGAAGCTGATAGCCGAATTCAAAGATGCCCATGTATACCCATGTATACCCATTTGACGTATGTAACTATATGCATCCCAGCCGTGCACCCAACTGTTGATCAATAGCTGACTTAATAGGTGGCAGGGGAGGGGGGGCAAAAGAAACCAACCTGAGGCATAAATAAGAGATGGGCACCGCCCTCATGACAACTGGCTTCCAAGAAATCTAAGTTTTCTTACACCTCACCCCAGATCAAGAGATGACGTACCTTTTTAATTTTCAAATAGATGTATAAAACCGACCAAAAGTTTGCACAATAAAAAGAAGATTTTTACAGGTAAAAGTAAACATGATATTCATAATGATGCTTACTGCTGTTTATACAAGTGAAGCAACCGCGAGTTTAACAAAATACGCACTGACAGAAAAATCCAATGCTTGTATTTGAAACTAGTGTGATACATTCCGCAAAAGGTGTAATACTGTATTAAGTAAATATTAAAAATACCTTTTAATTTGGTACATGATATTTCTTAACAGTTGCAATATCGAAAGAGAATCTTAAACTCTAGTGAAGTAAGTCACAGTACCTGTCAAAGTATCGTGTTGATCTGGTGTTGATCACAGCGGAGGCTATTTTCATATGTTTGGGGTCAGATAGGCATCGTCTGGCCTTGGACAAGTCTAAGTGAGTCAGGACCTAAGTCCAATGACTGTATTCGGTACATCTGAACTCTCAAAGGTCAGGAGAACTTAAATTTAAAAGAAGAGAGTGTTGGGTTTTTTTTTCACCCCCGAAGGGAAAGGTGGGCGGGGAGAGAGAGAGAGAAAGATAGAAGGAAGAACATTCAGGGGCAGCTACTCTTTGCGTTTAAAGGGCTGCAACTCTGTGCAAGCGGGTGGAGGGGCGTTTTGGTCGATGTGTTAATAACAGAATTAGAAGAAAGTTATTTCTGTGCCGGTATAGGAACAAGTGTTAGACGTTGTGCGATAGCAGCAATGAGTGGAAGACTTGGTGATTTGAGCCCAAAGCAAGAGGCAGCTCTTAGACAGGTTAGTGTTTAGGACAGCAGTAGTAATTGTAGTACGTATATATATATATACTACTCGCGGGTTTCCATTATGTACTGGATTACACTATGTCATGATGTCTGTTCCAGTTTTTTTTTTAAATGCTTCTGTTTCTCACGTAACGTTCGTGAAGATCGAATCACAGTTGTAATTATGATATGATCGCATTGATGTAAATACTTTCTAGTGAAACATCCTTTTTGAATCACACGGAGAGCTGTGCAAAAATATTAATGGGTAATCAAATGTTCGTTTTATTTTTGACACACGTCTTATGGCTGTTTTGTTTACGAACTGCCAACTCTAGAATGCATTGAAAATTGCTTTTAAATGTTATTGGTATGTTTGTCAAAAAGTATCTTGCAAACAGTAGGAGAGGCCATGACCTCAAAGCCTTTTGTGTAGACAAAGCACTGATGTTTATGTAATGGTATTATGAGTTGTTCTGCTCTCCATCCCCCCATCCCCCCAAATGCAGCAAGATAATAATCGCCACTCAAATCAACCATTTTCCAATTTGACCACTGTCCGCATTGATTTGACCACAGCATCATCTGCATCTGACCATGATGACCATGACCATACAATTTGACCATAAAATAAATAAACTTTGATGTGGTCTTCCTTTATAGTCATTGGCTGACCTGTGCATGCCACTCTCTGTCCTTTTCATTTTGTGAGTGTGTGTATGAGAGAGAGAATGAGAGTGCTAGTACTTAGGATTGGAATCTGTGACAACGATTGAATAGAAAGAGAAATACATTTGATGTCAGCCACTCAATGTAAGCTTTTCGTTATCAGTGCCTATCTCAACAGAGGCAAGTAGCTGGGTTTTTGGAGCAGGTCTGTTATTAGTCGGAAAAATAGGTTATCAGCCTAGAAAAGTCAAAGAGTCAAGGGGTTTTGTTTTATTTTGTACATGGTCATCACTGTGCAGTTTGTAATACATATTGTATGCTCACACAGAAAAGAACAGAAATATAAGAACTTATATAAGAAGAGGGTTTCAGTGCTGCTTTTTGTGTTTAAACAAGCAAGAAAGGACAAGAATAATGTATAAACGATAAAGAAACAAGACATTATTATTAATAAAAGATTGGTTTCTAAATGTTTGGGTCATTGTGTATCTAGGTTAACTGTTCTTTCAGATTCGGGAAATTATGAAAGATTTGTTGACACCTGAACATGATGATCATTTTGTGCTTCGTTGGCTTAGAGGTGAGCCAAATATGAGGCGAGTGTTTGCAGTGTTGATTAATCACAGTGACGTACTTAAATGTTACAATCTTATTTTATCTCTCTCTTTCTCTCACGCACACGCACACTCAGAGTATACATTACTCCTGAATCCCCCTTAAAAGATAATGGCATTACATGATATTAACTAACATAAGACTTTATTTATCCCAGAGGGCAATAAGAGGCAGCTCTATATGGAAGCTCAGCGACAAAACAACAATAACACAACATACTCATATCCACTGCACCAAATTGATTCTCATACATTCATTGTTCAGGCTTATATAGGAGCTAGATTCATTCACACACAGTAACATTCAGAAGTCGCACGGCCGAAACAACGAAGAAGCGCCTGTCTGTTGGTCCTGCATGCGGGTACACAGAATTGGCGGCCCAATGGAAGTTGAAATAATTCTTCTGACAGGACTTGCCTGATATCATGAATAATTTCAAACACTTTCAGAAGTGTCTGCCTGTTATATAGAGTCTGAATAGTAATAGCTAAAATTGCAGTTCTGTAGTATTTTGCAAATAGTTCTTACTGCTGATAAATAATTAATATAAGTTTTATTTTCAGTTGAATTGTCCTTATGTTAGAAAAATGTCAGTCTGAATCTGTCCATGTCTTTTGTACTCTGTGCATTCTCTTTTCCTCTGCATAGCCAGGAATTTTGATCTCAAGAAGACAGAGCAGATGATGCGAAATGATTTTGCATGGAGGAAGCATATGGGAGCAAACACCATTCTAGATGACTTTGTTGTGCCAGAAGTTTTACAGAAATACTATCCTGGTGGCATATGTGGTCAGGACAAACAAGGTGCCCTGGTATGGATGGACCCTGTGGGACGTATTGATAGCAAAGGCTAGTTTTTCAATATAGCTTAAATGTATAGTTATTATTGTACACTAGACAGTAAAGTATAATATTTACAAGTAGTTTTAACTTCAGTTTTTCTCTGTGTTTCTCACCCTAACCCCATTGTGTGTTCATGTGCGCGTGCGTGCGCTGTTCTGTGATGCATCAGTTTGTCTGATCTTGTAACTGAGCACTTTCCCAAGTTATAATTGTTCTTTAAGATTAATAAAGTTGGCCATTATTGTTGTTGTGATGGGAAGTAAAATGTGAGGATTGCAATCAGTTATTTAGTTGCATTCTAAAAAGTCTATGACATTCTTATTTTCATTTGAACACTTTACAAAATAAAAGGAAAGATTGGTGCTCTACCACCCTTTATGTTGAGGAAAAAATTCCTCCTATGTTCTTCCTGTCTTGTGTCATAACAGGCATGTTGAAGTCTGCAAGGAAACTGGAAATTTTGAAAAGCAAAGTTCATCTTCTGGAATCTCTTTACAGACGTTTTGCAGTACTTACAAGAGAGGTGAGCTATCTTTGCTTACTTTTGCAGGCTTTGGAATACATGAGAAGGGAAAATATATATCCTTGCTTTGGTGTAAGTCACTGTGTTCAAAAACAGATTCGCCCCCACAAAAGCAAATATTTTTAAATGATTGAATAAAAGCCCCTGCTGCCCTAGAAACCCCCAGAATAACACCTTGGCTTTGTATAATTTCCTGTCCTGGACAGGTGAGGCTTGTTGACAAGCATTCTCGGGATCTTCAGGTGACTCTTTAAATTTGTACATGCAGTTTGGACACTTAGTCTAAAGTTCTATATAATTCTCATTCACTCAACCCAGTGTTTATTTAATTTGTTCATTTTTTAACAAATTATTTCTAATAATAATAATAATAGGATTTTTATAGCACATTTCCCATTACCATACAATTTGACCATGAAATAAACTTTGATGTGGTGTTCCTTTATTGTCATTGGCTGACCTGTGCATGCCAATATCTCTGTCTTTTTCATTGTGTATGTGTGTGTGTGTGAGAGAGAGAGAGTGATTATACTACTAACTTAATATTGGATGCCAAGTCCTGTTAGTCATCCAAGATGACAATAATATCAGTTATGACCTCATTTATTATTTCACATATATTTGTTTTTACTACCATTGTTCTTCACTTTTGGTTGCTGTCATCTACTGTCATCTGTTTCAATTTTGTTTAATAAAAGATATCACTGAAAAAATATGGAGCTGCTCATTATTTTAAATTTATAAGTAGTGCATAAGGGCCTGTGATAACGTTTGAATAGAAAGAGAAATATTACATTTTATTTCAGCCACTCAAAGTAGACTTTGTGTTATCAGTGCCTATCTCTATCCAGGCAAGTAGCTGGGTTTTTGGAGCAGGTCTGTTATTAGTTGGAAAGTAGGTTATCAAACTAGAAAGGTCAAAGAGTCAAGGAGTTTTGTTTTATTGTGTACATGGTCATGGCCATCACTGTGCAGTTTGTAATATAGATTGTATGCTCACACAGAAATGAAAAGAAAATTTTCTTATATAAGAGGGTTTCAGTGCTGCTTTTTCTGTTTTAAACAAGCAGTATGAACGAAGTACTTCATATTTAGCAAGCTGAATTTTTGAAAGAAAGGCACAGGAATAATGTATAAATGAAACATGATTTAAATTTGTATATGCAGTTTGTACATTTAGTCTAAAGTTCGATATAATTATCTAACACTGAACCTAGTGTTTATTTAATTTGTTCATTTTTTAAAATAAATTATTTCTCGTGATAATAATAATAATAGGATTTTTATAGCACATTTCCCACATGGGAGTCAAGCTCAACGTGCTTTACAAGAGATAAGGGGCAGTAGGGAGTGATACCCTATGACAGGCAGCATAAACAAGCAATCATGCACACACACACATGCATACTCACATGCACACACACACACACACACATGCACAGTGATCATTGCAAGGAACATGAAGGAATGCAGAGAAAGGAGTACGGTAGATAAACAGCTTAAATCAATCACAGAAGGTATTTCCCAAAAATGTTTTAAACAAAGCATGTAGCATCCCCTTTTTATGGAGAGACAGAGGCAGCACATTGCAAGTACTGGGGCTAGAAACAAAATGAGCAGCAAGTCTGCTTAAATGTTTGATATATGATTTTTATGCTTCAAAGGCTAAACCATGTTCAGTTTATTTTCAAATGGCAGTTTGTTGCAAGATATTAACTTCCTAAATCTAAGTGGATATATTTGTTGTGTTTGAGTTTCAAGCCTTGAAAATCACAATTCTCACCCACTGTTTTGTAAAGAGGTTAACTAATTACAGTTTTAGTATTGTGTCTTTAATGATGTTGAAATTTATGTGAGTATATTCAGACCTGTGCAGTTTTAATTTGATAATCTCTTATAGTCTCTTTGTATTCCTGACTCTGCTTCTAAATTTATGTTACTGTTGCTATTTTGTATTCTTTTTGTTGCTTTAGAAATCATGTTGGCATCATATTTTGTCTCCATCAATAGTTCTTCTTAACATTACTCAGAATCCAAAGGAGGAAAATTTAAGACAATTTCTTTTTCAGCAAGGACGTTTAATAGACCAGATAGTTATTGTCTTTGACATGGAACACTTTGGTATGAAGCATCTATGGAAACCAGGTAAATTTAGCCAGCCTTCTTTATTTTGTTTGTTCTTTTTGTCATCTCTACCTTTTTGAAAGATTGCGTGTGTGTGTGTGTGTGTGTGTTTGTAAAGATTTTAAAAAGTAGTTGGCTGATTATTGCATGTTTTAAGTCTTCGGAGACTGATTGATTAAATAATTGACTCATGACCAATGGATAGATGAAGAGATAGACTGATTGACCAACCTGACTAAGTAATGATAAACATGTGATTTATTTAACACATAATCACACTCATGAAAGAGAATGCTCTTAGCGCTTAACACAAGTAGGAGACATGGATACAAAGGACAGAAGGAGAAGCAACTATGAAAAGTAACAAGAGAAAGACAGAAGACACAAAGAGGAATCAGGGAACAAATAGTAAGGATGGAGAGTGTCATAAATCTGCAGAAGAAGATGAGGACTAGTCAATTTACTATAATCACAACTATTGACAAGTCTGTTGATCGGTGTAAGGAGTAATGCCCATGATTCACCATCTAACTGACCAACATATTGATTGATTTTGGTAGTGAATCATTGGGTGTGAGTGATTATGAATTACTGAATGAATGGAGTAAGTCAGTAGAATGAGTGGCTAAGTGTTCCATAATATCAATTGCTGTGAATATATGGATATGAAATCCTACTTTTTTTTTCAATTTTTCAGAAATTTCTTACATTATGCAGTATATTTTGCATCATATGCCACATCTCTTTCATAGGTGTGGACATATTCATTGAGATAGTGCAGATGTTTGAAGCACATTATCCAGAAACACTTAAAAACTGCTTTGTGGTGAATGGTGAGTAACAAACTTTGTGTATGTAGGTGAGAAGGTGAGAGCAAAGAAGAAATAAGAGAAGAGGCTTTTCTAAACCACACCAAAATAGCTGACCATCATGAGTGAATGCCCCTGCTGCTATTCTGATGAGTGTGAAAGAGTGCATGCTTGCGTGTTTGTGGGTGTAATTGGAGGAGAAGGGAAAGATGCCTACCATTTTAATTTGCAATGCTTTACTAAGGCTTTTATAAACACAGTGCTATATTTGAACATTTAAGACCCTGTTGTGGTTTTAGAATGTTGTGCTTGATAAATCACTGTTTCATTTCTCCTTATGAAAAATGACAGTTTCACGGTTAGTCCTTAAAGGCCCTTCTCAACTAGGCAAATGTCATTGAACATTTACCCAAGTTTGGCAAAGTTGTGTGTGAAGGTCACAGGAAAACAATGGTTTTTGGACGAATGGTTCAGGACTGTGGAATTTTGGTCAACATACTAAGTAAAGACTTGTTCGCTAATACATTTGACAATACAATAGGGCTTTGTAGCACTCTAGAGGTTTGATGCTTTTGCACTCTTCCTGCTTAAGAAGTGCCTCGAGGAACATGATCAGGACTGAAGATTTCATGGTGTGGTGATGTGGCTTCTGGGCTCAGTCAGCAGAAGGATGAATGATTGACTGCCCGAGTGATGAAGAGACTGCTGCTCAGCTACTTGCATTGAAACAGCCTACAGACTAATTCCTGTTTGTGTTAAATGCACAAATTGACTGTATTTTTCTTTTTTTCTGCAGCACCTAAGATCTTTCCAGTTGCCTTCAACATCATTAAACCTTTTTTAAGCGAGGATACTGCTAGAAAGATTCATGTTATGGGATGTGAGTACACAGATTGTTTCCTGTATTATGTATAAATCTCTGCTCTTAATTCAGTGGGCGCTTTGTGTGTGTATAAAAGCTGCAAGGGATACAGTTGTTACATCTTTTGTTAACAACTGTAAACATGTAATTAAAGCCATTTTGTAAAGAAAAAAAACTAGTTTTAACTATTTCTTGAGAGATCGGATAAATTCTGATCCTGTGGTACTGTCTTTTGTAGCCCAGTATAAAGAAACACTGTTAAAGCACATAGATGCTGACCAGCTTCCTGAGCACTGGGGAGGTTCTCAGAGGGACCCTGATGGCAATCCTTACTGTGCTTCTAAAGTAAGCCCTTTTGATTAATTACGTACATTTTTTTTTACCAGAAGCAATAGTACATTTTCATTTTTTGTTTTTTTTGTTGGGGGTGGGGGGAAGGTTGATCACTTTAAAGTAAGTGCCTTTATACATTAGACTCATAAAAAATACCTAGCAGAAGGGATCATCTGCATGATTGTATGCTGATGGAAATTATGATTGTTAATTTGCAATGATGTTCAGTCAGCTTGTCATGTTGCAGCTGTCTTAGAGAATAAGCAATAGCAGTGTTCTGTGTGGCCAGCAATATTTTTTTGACTCTTGAAAAACAGCAGTAGGCTTTATATTTTCTACAAAAGCATGTTCTTGTTTGCATTTACAATTAAGATGTGACAAGAAAATGTGCCCATAAAGAACTACACCCTTGTCTTGCTGCAGGTGTGCATTGGGGGTGAGGTGCCGGAGGTGTACTATAGCCAGGACCTGTCTGATCTCAGTGGTTTCACAGAGGCGTCCATTGGACGTGGCTCCACACTGAAAGTGTGGGTAGACCTGAAAAAAAGCAACAGCATTTTAAGGTAACATAATCGCTTCCAACAGACTTGGAGGTGTAGTAAAAATAGAGACACACACAGACATATATATGCATATAGACACATTGCCCCACCCCCATGCATGTGCAGCCCTACATATACACCCCTTTAGGCACAGACTTTAAATGTAGTTCCATTATTAGGATCTAATTACAATAATAATAATAAAATTGGTAGTTTTTTTTCCATCTATCCAGTTTAGGGATTGGAATTGAAGCTGACAAAATATCTTTTTCATGGCAGTATGGATCTTATGGGTTATCTTCTAGTAATCCTCATTCCACTACTCTGGAGAATTATGCATGCATGTGACCTTCACCCACAACTTCTTTTGGTTTTTATGTCAGCTCATAGACATGCGTGCAAAATTTGTGGTTTCGACTAAAAAATATTGTCAAAATGTTTGTAAACGTCCCTGAAATTAAGTTTCCATTTCAAATATGCCACTTAAATGGACCAAAGCATGTACCGATAGTATTGTCACGCCATGCTGTAATGTCTGATAAGATTGTTTGCATACTATGTCTCTATGTCTTAAAATTGCTTGATTTATTTTTTTATATTTATAATATGTTGATTTTATTGCACTGTTGAGAGGTGCTTCAAGCTCATTTGTATCTTTATGTCGTTTAATCTGACCATCTCTGCTCTGATATTGTGGTGGATCACACTGTACTATCAAGCTTATTTTATTTTTTACTATGTATTAAAATACTTGCATCTGCGCTTGCATTGTTGCATGCTGCAATCTGTGTTTTTTAGAACTATAGGGCATCATCTTCATAATGAAATGTACTCTGAAGAGACTAGAACCATCTGCTCTTAGATGCTGCATACACACTGCCATACACCACTTTCACATGCCTAATTATGAAAATCTTTGGAACGTCTTTGTATGTTATATTTAAACATATTTGTAGATAGATTCTGATGCAAGCAGACAATAATTTAAGAATAATTTTGGTGAGTATATAGATATATAGCCTTACATGTGGAAAATAGAACTGTGAAGTAGGAAATGTTTGTTTTTAGATGGCAGTTCAAGACAGATGGCTTTGACATTGCCTTTGGTGTTTTTCGCAAAACTGAGGAAGGCCATCAGAAGACTCGAGACATGGAGGTCATTCTACAATCTGATCGCGTCAATAGTCACTTAGTACCAGAAGATGGATCCGTCACTTGCAAGGACAGTGGAACATGTGAGGTGTTTTTTTGTGGGGAAGGGGTGGGGAAAGGTTGTAAGAGAAGTGAATGTATGCTTTGTGTTTGTTTTCATCACATTAACTGATGCAACACAATCAGCAAAATAAAGAAGTTTGTAAAACAAGGAGCAAAGAACTTCCCTCCCCTCCATCCACCAAAGTGAAATCTCTTGTTGTTTTGGTCTATTGTTAACCTTGTATAACAGTCTTATACTTGCAACTTCAAGAGACTGGAGTAATTTTTCATATGACCTTTGTTTTTTTTTCTTGCCAGATGTGTTACGCTTTGACAACACCTACAGTTGGGCCAGAAGCAAAAAAGTCTTCTACATTGTTGAAGTTCTTGAGCCTGACACTGACATGCATCTGTCAAAAGATATATCGTTTAGTAATTTCAATGATAATTACCCTGATAATGGATCGGAATCTTCTACTGGATCTTAATTTAAAAGCAAAAATTGCTTTGAAAAAGTATACAGATGAGATACAGATTATGGATGTGAAATAATGAGGTTGTTTTAAATGAGTGATGTATTCAATGACCAGCAAATCATTTGTAATTTTTTTTCAAGCTATGGCTGCAGGGATTAATCACATACAAGCAATTGACCTAGACTCAATTTAATAGTTTCACTAAATCAAATTTGATGGTCTGTTTAAGAATGTACTTAGATAAACTGCATCAACATTTATTAAGGAGTTGATTAAACAACAACAAGCAAAATATAATATGAAACTGTGCACCCCGGTGTAATTTTGAACCTCTTAATTGCAACCTAAAGAGTATGCACGTCTAGTCTACCATGTACACGTTTTAACTGGCAACTCCTTTTACTTACGTTTAATGCTATCCATCTGAACTACGACAAACTGTTTTGCTGGCATTATGAGATTTTTCATTTATAAGAAAAATTGTGATTTGACAAATCACACAAAACACCCCAAAAAATCAAAAACAAAAATTTGTGACCTTTGCAAGAATGATTTTTTTCCTAATTTGTTGCTTTATGCTTAATAATAATGATGATGGTGATGAAGATAATGATAATAATTGAGTTTGCATAGTTATCAGACCTGTATCATCATAAAAACATCATGTCAGCAAACAGGGTGCTGAGCAAAACAACTCTTCTCGTATGCTTGCCATTTTTTTTATGTTAATTCTCTCAAATGAGTACATGTCAATTACTTTTTATTGGCATAATTTTTTCATGTTATTTTTGTGCCTTTCACTTTGAAAATGTTGCATAAGAACAAAGTGTCAGGTTTTTTTTTTCACATGGTTTGTAAAACATAACCTGTTTAATTATTGTCTGATGAGGTATTTACCAAACCCTCATAATTTTTGTCACTTTGCCATTCAGTCTCGAGCAATCCTGAGTAGAGATGTGTTTTTTTATGCAGCAATTTTTATGTTATCGGCTTCCTGACAAAAAAAGACGTGCATACAAAAGGGGAAGTGGAAATATGAAACTCCCTTTTGGCTGAGATAATATGAATTTTAAGCAGAACCACATCATCTCAAAGGACTAATTTCTGTCAAAGAAGAAATTAGAAGCATACAAAATCTTTAAGTAATTTGAAAAATAGTTAAAAAATTTTTGGAAATCTGCACTATGCTGTAAGATTGGAAAAAATTCGAAAAATCCTAGGACCTTGTAAAACATGTAAGGCTTAACAGGTATGAAATAACCAACCAATAATGTGTTTGTTCATCATAAATTTCTGGCCTTGAAATTACCTCAGTATGCTTAAGGAGTCCAGACTGTGATCTAAACATTGACCATTTAGTATTATGAATTTACCATTCCAGAGTCAATGAGTGCAGTTTGTCAATGTGGTAACCATGTGTTCAATGTTTGTTTCAAGATACCAACAGTGATTACAGTGTTCATTAACAGTAGGATGGATGAAAAAGTGTGTGTTGGGTGGGGGGTAAGGCAGATATGTATGTGAGAGAAAGAGTAGATGACACAGCCTGTGACAGATTATGCCTATTTTATAGCCCATGACCATATATGAAAAATGTTTATATATATATATATATAAAATGAGAGCATTCCATTATAGTGCCGACATGGAATTATCAAAAGATTAAAAAGAATTTATGATTAATTCTGCAGATTACCCTGTGAAGTGTTTTATTGAGAAAACAAATTCCCTTAGGGCTAATAATGATCTTCAGAAGGAAAGTAAATAGAATAATACTAGTAGTATGTCTGAAAAAATCTCATTGTGGTGTAAATGGTTAATTATCTAACAAAATATCAGCAGTACTTAAGAAATATAATGTTTTTTTTCTTTCTTATGTGTGCTGTTTTTTAATTCCTACAAACATACAATAATGTCAGTGAATTGACAGCTGTAAATTTTCACAAAAATGTATCCAACTGAGCAGAAATGTTCTTGATAAATTCCTACAATGGTGAAGTTAAAGTTTTTATCTTTTTGATCCCATATTACAAGCGATTATTTTGCTTGAAAAGCCACTTTTTATGGCAAAAGATTCATTTTTTTCTGTGTGAATATAGTGAGAATTGTTTTCAGTTCTCAAAACAGGGTACTTGAAAAAAATAGTGATGCAAGACCCAAGAATAAGACATTCATGAGCCTATTTACCATTTCCAGAATAGAGCACCACTCTGACTTCCAACCTCCAAATCCCATATGTTTACCCAAGGTCTCAAGTTTCGGGATCATTGAAGCATCGTGTTCTATGTGGGAATTCATGTTTTATGTGGGCCTTGTTTATCCATTGCTAATTGGTGATTTGATATCCTTAATTATTTTTCTCATTATAAATGTTGATCTTGGAGAGTTATTTGTTAGAAAATGGCCTTTATTATGAATGAAAGGTGGACAGCAGTGTGTTGAAGATGTTCCATGCTTCATTCTTTATGAGTTGACAAATGAGATACTGTGAAGATTCCATACTTTCAGACTTAATGCTCTAGTTTCTAATGCATTTCAGTGAAACTATTTGTGTATACCATCAGGATCTTGCAATGAGACTTGAAAGAGCATGAAGCTGAAAAGACAGAGAAATAATGTATCCTTACAAAATTTCATTTCAAAGCAAGTTTGACATTAGGTGGGGCACGGGCAATGTACATGGTTCTTTATTTTGTGGTGCATGTCTTATAAATTTAAATGTACGTGGATGTGGTATTTGATTCACATATGGGACCTTGATATTATTCATTTTTAATTTTGTCATGATCTTTCTTTTTGATCTTTGTTGCAATTTGGTCTTTGAATGTACAATCAGCAAGAACGTTGTCAGGGTGCGTTTTATACAATTTCTTTGATCATTTCATTCACTGTTTGGAGTTTTTTTCTAATATTTTGATTGCTTCGAGAACTCAATTATCTTTTGTCAAAGAGTAAATTTGTGACATAAGCATCTGTCATATATTATTTTCTGATTCAGTCAGAATTTCTTTGGTAATATTTAGTTTGCTTTGGGCTTCCTCCCTTGAAAATTGTGGTAATATTACAGGTCAAAGTGCTTTTTTCTGGCAACAAAGAAGTTTGCACGAACACATTGTGTGTATATGTTTATTATCTTTAACTTTTATCTTTTAAAAAATATTTTCTTATTGCATGCACAAGTGACCCGTTTTGTGACCTCACATAAAAGAGTGAAGTTTTCCACTTTTATCTTGTCGACCAGTTGTTTCCCTTTGTTTTGTGTTTTTATGTTGTCTTCAAGGGGAGGGTATTCATGAAGGAATGTTATGGTAGAGGTTTTGTTTTGGGGATAAAACAAATGTGTGGTTTGTGGTTTGATGCATAAATGTTTTAGCTTAAAGGATAAAAACTTGTCAACAAGAAAAACAGCACCCCAAACCCAACATTTTTACAGCCCTTTCATTATATTTCTTATTTTTAGTAAGACACTGTTAAAAGGGATGCTGACTAAAGTACTTTACAGTTTGCAGTTTGATAAAGAATAGAAAACGGCTCCAGTGTCACATTCACCATGATAAACCAGATGCATGAAAAGGTTTTCAAAAGTTTTGTATGTTTTGGAAATATTTGAACCAGCAACTCAGCATAGCCAAAACTCTCCATCCCCACAAGGAAACCAGAACGGCAATTTGACATTCTCCAAATGATTTGATCCATAATCAATTTGACTTCATCCTGGTTCCAACACATTTAAAACCCAGTGTCAACAAAGCTAAATCAAGGTCTAGTCTAGGTGCTGACATAGGTAGCTTCGTAACATTTTCTTAATAAGCCTGAAATTTAAACTGAAGGCGAAAAAGCTACAAGACCCAAATGATAGGGAGATCTTGAAGGTCCTAAACATGGTAGACTGTAATGTAGACACCCTTGCTCGAAACAAGGTAGGACCTCCAATAGGTTCTAGGGAGGCAGAAGAAGAAGAAGACCTCTGTGAACAAAGGAGGACCTTGAAGAAAAAAAAATGAAATGCAACCCCAACGCAGCTTCCAAGCATAACATCAGGAAGGGGATGAAGACAGCCAAGGAAAACTGGACTGAAGACCAGTGCTGAGCCACAGAGGAAGGAATGACACGAGTTCACCTTAAAAAGTCTACCAGCTATAGAAGACACTCAACAAGACAGGACACAACATGATTTTTGTCATCAAAGACAGCAACGGCACCTTCTCACAGAAAGCACTGCGGTACTAAGCCAATGGACTGGATGTTGGCAACGACCTGCACAGCTTCCAGCTGAGGATAGACGTCAACATCCTCCAAAGCAAGTAGACTGCAGCTAGAGAGCCTCTTGATCTACCGGTATTGTGAGAGGAGGTCGAGAGAGTTATATGCAGTCCTAAGGGGAGGGAGTCACCTGGAGTCACCCTTACTGCTCTGCGCCAAAGAATATAAGAAGTTAAAGACTGGCCCCAAGAATGGATGCAATCATCAGCTATATCCCTTTTAAAGAAAGGGTTCAGACCAGGAAGGAGTACAGTTGAACAACTTTTAAACTGTCAGATTCGAACATGAAAAATGTCTACAACCCCCGCAGGACCTCTTGCTTGCAAACGTGTAGAAGTGAACTGGTCCACCATACAGTACCTGCCTACTAACGCTCAGCACAAACAGTCAACGCAGTGGCGAACCTTGTCAGCCGACTTGTCTATTCAGTTGTTCACCCCATGACCAGTACAGACAGACCAGCTTGTCAGCTGGTACCAGGCAGGGCCTGATTGATTGATTTGTCATTCATCTTTCATCTTGTCAAATCTGTTCTCCAAAGGCACGACTTGGCTGTCTATAACACCTTCTCATCGAGGAAGGCAGGTTGCTTTTATAAGAGCTCAGACTTTGAATGTACACTAACTATAATAATAATGATGAAGATTTTTATAGCGCATATTCTCACTCGTAGTGAGCATGCTCTTAGCGCTTAAATGGGGAAGAGACATGGAATAATAATAATAATAAGTGAGAATTTATAAAGCGCAATATCTCAGCCAAAGGCGGACTCATTGCGCTGAACAAGATCACGAAATAGTCACAAAGACGTAGAACGAAGAACAATGCGAAGACTTGCTGCGTTCGGCAGTAAAGGGAGATCACTGCAGATTTAACGGTAACGACTCCAGAAAATAAAGTTTGGTGAAATCAGGAGAATACTGAGAAGATATTGAGTAATCTTGAGAATATGAAGAAATATTATAATGTAGAAACTGCAAAAGGGTGATCGTCACATCAGTTTATTCACTGCAACTCAAGATCACTGCCGAAGCGAGTGAAGCACGGCGGAGTGGAATCCAGCCAATAGATCCAAACAATTTGCACGTCAAAATAACATTATATACAGTCCAGCTGTAAACCAGTAGAGGAATAAAATGCAGCAGAAGTACATGTAAACACGAAGGTCCAACACTCTTATCCAAATCGAAGCACGACCACAAAACATAAACGAAATCAAGGAGAGCCGATCCCCTCAGCCTGTTAGGCGAAGGGACAGAACTCTCTGTATCTCAAATGGACTAAATGGATAGAACACAAGGGACGGACGAATAAACGACAAGATGCACGGAGAAAAGGTAATTAAAGAGAGTCTGATCATAAAATCAAAAGTAGTTTCGAAATAGTCGTAGAGAATTTTTATTTTAATTCTCTTAAGATCAGGAGCTTATGGGTGCTATACCGACTACAAGAGAGCGAGAAAGAGGTGGAGGTAGGGGCGTACAAATGAATTCGTGATATTTTAAGTTGTATTACTTTTTAAATTTATTTTTCAAAGTTAGCAGTAACGACAGAGCTACGAAAGGTACCCCCCCACCACACACACACACACACATAGAACACCACCAACACCACACACGATCGTACTTTTTGTACCACGTAAAACATGACTGTGTTTGTCTAATACACACATACGCCTCGTACGCACTGTTTTCTGTTATTTTCTTTTTTGAAAGCGCCTTTGTCTTCAAATCCATTTACCCATACAGCTATACAGCCATTTACCCATACTGCACAAACCTGTCTGTCTAGCCTACGTCGACAAGAAAGGCGCAGTCATGCTGCCTGTAAAGAGTACTCCAACCACGGACGTGTATAGGGTGGATTGCTGTCTGCCGAGACCAACGCTGAGTCTCTTGCGAAGTTCTCCGCTGTTAGTCTCGGCGAGCCTTAACGATGAATGTGAATAAACCGGAAGCTAATTCGTAACCAGCCTCGTTCTATGACTTCACTGAAAAAAAAATCGTCTGCAAGCAGTCCAGTAATACAAGTCCGTGCTCCAACTGTGCAGTCTATTCTTCTTTGACAATATGTTCGTTGAAGACAGATTGAAAAGAGCTGGTGTGGCACAGACGACGAGGGGTGATAGGAGAGAGAGAGAGAGCTCACCGCTCGTGCTAAGTGAATCACCACAACGCGTTGCAAGCCAGGACTTGAAATGACAGGTCTTGAACTGGCATCATGCGACCTCTGTTTGCTCTGTTGCTAGGTTTGCGATTCACAGACAACGGCTCAGTTACTAAAGAACTAGAAGCACAGGAATTTAAATGTTTGCTCAGTAGCTGTATTGGCCTGGGGTCCATATTTGTGCTCTTCTCGATCAATGAGTGCCATGTGAGAGGGCGTTATCAGTTGCTGTCCAGTGCCAATATTTTCCACATTTACCGAAAGTTCGCGGTTCAAAAATAGTTTATGTTTGGCCCTGTTAATTTACTGATAATGCCTTTATCAAGTGTCACCGTCTGCCAGTGAACGATGTCGTTCATGCGGATTCCAAGTATATGATGTCGCCTCTTTTTCAAATGAAACGTGCACGTGCTGCTAGTTTATTGACTGGTTGCTGCCGGTCACAACTTTGAGAGCACTGACCATTATTCAAATGAAGGTTCGTTTTTTTTGAGAGGATTCAGCTTTGCATCTGCATCTAAGTGCTTCCTGCTTTGTCGTCTTCCTTTCCGTTGTATAGTCAGGAAAGATTAACTGGAATTCAATGCAGTAATTATTTTCAAATTTGCGACCTCGATTGAGCTGGCAGCCCAGTAGGTTGGCTCACATTACCTTGAATCATCATCATCACCAACCGGTAATTAATGCGTTGCATTACATCGTTACAACGGCTATGACGTCACTAGGCGGAGGAATTGTTTAGCTTCGTTATAATATTATGGGACCAGCCGTAGAACATGCAGTCCGTCGTCGATCGAAAGGCGTATTTCATTATGCGGCGTATGTCTTATATAAGTAATATGTGAGACATTTTTTAAAAAGTGCGTGTTTACCTACCAAAAAGTACACAAGTATTCATACATCACAGCAGGCTAACAGTCAGGTTAGAATTCACAGAAATGGTCAGTACTGTCGTTTTCTTTCGTCCCCTTTGTTCTGTATCTACTTCGTTTTAAGCGCTAAGAGCATGCTCTCTATGAGTGTGAATATGCGCTATAAAAATCTTCACTATTATTATTATTATTATTATTTATACCTGTATGTCGCTCGTCGCATGCTGGCTCAGTCCGAGCTTTAGTTCTAAAGGGGGAGGGGGTTTGCTGCGTCATGATAATCTGACGCAATCATTGTAATCTGGTTGGTTTTGACGTGACTGGCGCGTGAGGAGAGAGAGGGGCGCCGCGGTTATGGAAGAGCAAAGAAAGAAAAAGGGAGACTGCTGTGAAAAGGCAGACGACTGTGGAACAAATAGCGGGACTTTCTTCAGCTGTTAATCTGCTGTTCGAGCGGAGTGCTAGTCATCAGAGCGGGGTGGTATCATAGGGTATAGACAGGGAGGGGCCGGGGAGGTATTGGGCAGGTAGGCGTCCTCTTTTGCCCCGGCTCATTATTTTCTTTGATCTCTTCTACGTTTCTTCTACATTTGTTTTTTTTCCCTTTTATTAAACGTGTATTCGTATTGTCCTCTCGTGTGCGTGTCGTTTGTTCTGCACTGATTGGAGCGAGTGGATTCGTCGCTACGCGCGACACTGTACCAGGATACAGAGCGTTGTTAAAGTGCAGGGTCTTTATGATCGTGCTGATTTTCAGTAAATATTTTATAAAAATCTGAGTAAATTACCCCTCCCTTCATGTCCGTTCTTCGTATACGAACCTACAAATATCACTCCGCACAGAATGTAGTCACAAACACGGACATCGTATACACGGAGCAGGAATACAACCAACGAAAGTGCCGGGGGTCATATATTAATTAGGAGAATTCGTTACGTCTAGAGTTTGACCTTTTTTTCTGCGGATGGTGATTTTTGCAGGTTTGTCTCCAAAGCGTAGGACAGAGAAAGAAGGTTCACTCAGATTTTTGGAAATAATATTTTGTACTGAGCTCAACCAAATGATGTACTTTGTGCCCTTGTAAGGCTTTAACAACGCATCTCATCGTGCCTGAGCTACAAGCATGGCCGTTCCTGAGGAGTCTATACCCAGGGATTTGACACAAAAAGTAGAAACTCTTGCTCTCATGTAGACCTTTAATGATGCAGACGATATCGCTGTGTATGACAGTGTGACGACACCCCAGTGGTAAGCAGCCGTTACATTGTTGCGACCTGTAGGGCTCCTCGGTCCCAACACGTCTTCAGTGGAGTTCGCTCTGTGTGCAAAATGTTTTGACCTATATCCTACCTTTTGCCCCGCAACACAAATCATGAGGTAGACTGGAGAGCTGAGGGTAAAAAGTAGGGTAGGTGAGGGTAAAAAAAAGACAACTTTCATTCCACTGCAAAGAAAAAAAAAAGGGGGAAACGTGTATGGCATAAATATTTGCTGTTGTTGTACATTTTATATATCAACACAAATTGTAGAATCAGATTTCAGTTTAATGTGCATGAGATAGAAAAGTGTCCCCGTGAGCAGCTTTACCATCAAGATGCTGTCATGTGGTAATTGAAAAGGGTCGTAGAATGCCCCTCACTTAGGGTCTGCTTATGCAAGAAAGATGGACGTGTGGGCCAAAGTAGAGGTGTTATATGGGGTTGTTGTTTTCCCTGGTACATTTTATGTATCAACACAAATTCTAGAATCAGATTTCAATTTAATATATATGAGACAAAAAGTATCTTTGTGCACACCTGAGAAGTTTTACATTTGAATGTGTAGTCATGCGGTAATTTTGTGAAATGGCCCACAGTTAGGGTCTTATGGGGCTTGTCGACAAGAAAGGGGCTGCCTATGCAAGAAAGACTTAAATGGTTACACCAAGCCAAGCGCAACCAGCTGGCTAACAATGTCTAGGCAGAGAAAAACACCTGAGAGTTCTCTCACAACTATTTGGCAGGACCTAGTATCTTTACACGGGGAAGGGGAGATTAGTCACCTGTCCACCATGCCACCTGTAGGCGGGGCAGAGGGTAATAGGGGTGGTCGTCCTCTTGTCAGTGTTGGCTTCTTGATGTTTGGATGATGAGTTGATTGACCAATGGCATCCCTTTCTTGTATGCATCTGTGCGAAGGAAGTAGGGATGTGAGAACTATTGGAAGGCATTTCTCGGCTAAGTCTTCAATAAAACATACAGTAGACATTAATGCATGGATCAGTAACTGGAGGTATTTAAAAGCTGATTATACAGGTTGCTTTAATAATGGGCTAAAGAATGGAATAAGCATATCCCTCCCAAAGAAAGTTAACAGCAAACAGTGCCAGAACTACAGAGCCATAAGGCTTGTCAGTCACCCAAGCAAAGTCATGATGAAGGTCTTACAGAACCGCATCAGAACCACCGCAGAAGAGCTGCTAGCAGAAGAGGCTGGCTTCAGACCACGTAGAGGCAGAGCTGAGCAGATCTTAAACTGTCACATGCTTATAGAGAAGCATCTTCAGCATCAGTGGAACCTCTACCACAACTTCATTGATTTTAAAAAGGCATTTGGCACAAGGGGCTGTGGCATGTGATGTGAAAATTCAGCATCGAAGAAGGCCTCTTTCTAGTCACCGAAGTGCTTATACAATAGCTCAACAAGTCCAGTACTGCTGAACAACCAAATAGGAGCTTACTGTCGCACCACAGTAAGCGTAAGTCAAGGATCTATCCTGTTACCGGTGCTGCTTAATACCTTCTTGGAGAACATCATGCTCGAAGCTTTCCACGACCATCATACTTCCATTTCCATTGGTGGAAGACTGATATCAACCTTCGCCTTGCACACGGCATAGATCTGTTAGCAGGTACTAACAAAAAACTGCAAGGCTTCACCAACAGACTGACAGACAGTTTAAATGCATATGGAATGTAGAACAACATTGAAAAGAGCAAAGTTATGATCAATGGCAACTGCAAAGCAGAGATCTTTATGAACGGGGTACAGCTCGAAGAGGTAAGCAGCTTCAAATACTTGAGAGCCACCCTTTCCAAGGACTGCAGCTCCACGCCAGATATCCTCATCAGGATCGCAACAGCAACAGCAGCAATGGCTAGGCTAGATAGGATCTGGCATAGCCATAAGATAAGGTTCACTATCAAGTACAGGCTGTACAAATTCCTCGTAGTGCTGATCCTGCTCAATGGATGCGACACGTGGACTCTGCTCGCCGAAACAGAAAGGAGAATCCAAGCATTTGAGAACAAGTGTCTGAGGAGGCTGCTCCGGATCTCATACAAAGAACATAGAAACAACGACTTTGTACGAAACAAGATGGCCACACTCGTAGGACACCAGGAACCTCTACTATCAACAGTCAGACGCCATAAGCTGGGTTTTTTGGCCATGTGACCCGGCACGACACCCTGTCAAAGACTATTCTTCAAGGCACCTTAGAGGGTAGTCAACGCCGCGGTCACCAGAGAAAGAACTGTATTGTCGCTGTACTGCATTTTCGCTGTATTGACGACAAGCTACAGCACTACCAGATCGCTGAACACATGCAAGCCGGTTTTAGTACACCCCGGCTACATAAGAAAAACCAGGGGCGCTACGACAAGTCTGCTCCAGTCATAAAATAGTACCTACACACTGTAAAGGCGTAAAACTACCAGAAGCTAATTAAAAAAAAAAACTTTCACAACCTTCGTAAATTTTATTGTTTTATGAAGAGTTTTGTCGTGTTCGTTCGAGGTTGTTGTTGTCAAGAGACTCTCAGTACAGGTGAAATGCACCAATCCTTTCATTATTTCCAAATGTCACCTTTAAAATTAAAAAAAGTTAGCAGGCGATACTAATAATAGCTACGTGATGTCGACAAGTTGGATTCTTTCCCCTTAACATCCAGGAATCTGACTTAAAGGATCTGTTGATTGCTTATTTATGATAGTGTTAGTTATTTATGGGTTTTGTCTCATTGTGTGGCCACGTTTCCAGGTCAATAAAAATTCTTTTAAAAATGACTTCATGTAAAAGAAGATAATGAAAGTACGTTCCATCCAATCTCTCCATGCTTGTAAGGGGAAAAGGGACAAAATCAAAAAGCATTCAGAGGAAGCAAAAACTTGTTAGGTGCTGAAAAATTACACAGTTGGTGACTAACGTCGTGGCGAAAATGTTCATAGATGACAAAGAACTACAGAGATGAGGAAAGAATTCAGATCTGTGGCCAAAGATGGTGAAAGACTATATGGCTGGTTAAAAACGTTGTAGGCGGCGAAGAACTACACAGGGGTTAAAATAGACTTACATGTAATCCCTGCTCCGTCGACTGCCCCTTTCACAAACCACACCTACACACACGCACAGATTGCAAGCCCAGCCGATGACATATTTATGTTTCAGTCCCCACAGGACAGCAACTGCATATTTGGTACGATAAAACACACACACACACACACACACACACACACACACACGTACTCAATTCCATGTATCTATTCACACGTCATTGTGTCAGATTTTATCCCCCCCCCCCGAGTCTCAAACATTTGTCTGCATCGCTCCATTGACCCCCCCTCGTAGAAACAACACCTACGCACGCACAGATTGCAAACCCAGGCGACGACATACTTATATTTTAGTGCGCCCCTAATGCTGACTAAGGCAGTAACTGCATAATTGGCCTTCTAAACATGCACACGCACAAAAACGCACGTACTCAGTGGCAGGTCTGTCCACACCATTGCGTGAGCTTGTATCCCCCTCGCCAACACTCCAACACGTGTCTACACCGCCTCGTCAGAGGAACAACGGGATCACTAAGTTTGTACCGCGACACATTACGAGCTCTTCCGTGATTAGTTTATTGTCAGGTCTTTGGAAGAGCACGTGCCTTTAATTGCTCCCCTATGTTACAGGGGAAATAAGACAGATCCGTCTATTAGGGACTAAATTAGCGAATCTGCCGATTCTTAGTTTTGCGCAACAGTCTTGCTTGGACTGATTTGTTTTGCTTTTAAATGATGTTAAAAATAATGAATTATCCAGTTTATGCATTTTTAAATGTTTTACAAAACTGAGAATGCAAAATATCAGATCCAAAGTATAGACATTTTTCTTTCTTTTTTTTCTTGTTGGAAATTGATTAACTTTCAGACTGTGGACCTCATATACTTACATTATTGTGCAATAAAAAGACTTCGTCCTATCCCATTGTGCGCAAAGCGTTTATGCACAGCACTAAATCCCGTGGGTGGGAGTTTTTTTTCTTTCATGTGACCGCTGCTGCATCGTTAGCCTGTCTCGCCCTACGTCATGCCCTCGACACTGAGATCAGAGGGTAAAAGTGCACGTGCAACACTTGATGGACTCGCCTCCCACCCACCTCTTCGTATGCAGCTGGTTTTTTTTCCCGAAGTTAACACATACCCACATGCATAGATTTATGTTTTGTGTATTCAGACGCTGAAAATAAAGATGTTTCCCTGGCTATTATAAACGTCTGCAGATTCATCTGTCTTCGATCATAACCGCTCGCCATTTTTCAGTTCCTGCGGTAGAAAGTTCTGTCTGCAATAAAAGGGCTGAGGCAGACTTTCCCCAGGAAACAGATGCGTTTTGTATAATATTTCCCGCATGCTTTTGTCTTGATTGCCAACCCAGAAACCGCAGTTTGCACCGGGTATTATCTCCAACTCTGATCGCTGATCGACCTCAGTATGAAGTCTAATAATACGGACACTCAGTGTAGGACGGTTATATTCACTCCAATAACACGTCAGGCGTGAAAGTTTACAGCCGTCCGGCCAGTGGATGATTGCCACAAGAGGAACAGTTCACACTAGCTCCACCACTTAGAGGAAACAAAGGGGGGAGCGGAGGCTTGTGTAGGATTTGATTGACAGTATGTGCCTTATGTAAATACTTTCTCTCTCTCTCACACACACACACACACACACACACACACACACGCGTAAACACCTACGTATTACTTGGAGAAAAAACCCATTGGTTTACCCTGTGAGCCGGCGTCAAATCCAGAGAGACGTGTGTCGGAGCCGAGATCCGAACCCTTAGGTTCTCATTGCCGCGGTGACAAGCGCTTGAGCCTCCGCACTACCAACAACCATTAGAAATGCTAAGGAGTCGAGAACACAGGGGTGATTAGAAACAATTAAAGGTGAGAATAATAAGAATGCTAAGTCGGTAGAATGTGTAATATATATATATATAGTTTTATATAGTTTTGTATAGTATATATCACGCATGCAAACATTGCGAGTTGGCGGGCATGTAGGTACGTACATTCAGACATTGTTTTGCACAAACTGTGGATGGGGCTGTCAGTATCTTATGACTGACTAGGTTCATAGACCAAGGGCTCAAAAGAATCTGTTGTTGTGAGTATTACAAGCAATGGATATGTTCATATTTTGAAACAAAAAAAATGTAATTCAGTTTCTTATACTACTTAATATTTTTAAACATTTAATTGCAGATGCAGGTATCTTCCCACGCAAATACCTTTCGTTCAACCGAACAAAAAAAAATTTTTTTTTCCACGTGACAGACGAAAACTAATCCCCATTCGAGGGAACGCACTCGTCCCCCCCCCACCCCGTTACAACAACTTCCCCCTCCATCCTTCCCACTTCCCACCAAACCCAGCCAGCGGCTTCCCTAACGACGTCGGCAACCTCCCCCAGTGTATCGCGCACACAGCTCCAGCACGCGCAGGCTAACACAGACGTGCATGCACGCGGCGCTCGCTGCCTCTATCGCAATTCGCTGGTCCGTCGACTCCCGTAGAAGAAAAAGCCTGTCAGACCACTCTGAGTTCACGAGTTGGCCTGACACCGCTCACCCGCTTCCACTTTGCTATACTTGCAGCGCGTGAAGTTCGCGTGTACGCGTGTGTGCGTGCTCGTGCTGTGTGTGAGTGTGTGCTGTGAGCGCGTGCATTGGCCTGCCCTTCGTCACACGCAGGATAACCAAGTTTTCTTGAAGTTTTCTCTGAACAGACTTATTCATTCACATGGCCCTCGCTCCGCTCGTCTGTCTGCGACGCGCGAACAAACTTCTGTGTACGTTGTACGTCCAAGGTAAGTAAAATTTTAACAATAAAATATCTTTCTAAAAAAAAAAAACAACACACACACCGTTCTGCCACTCTCTCGTGTTTCTGTCATTGTTTAAAACCATGCATCGCTGTCTGCTTTTCCCTTTGTCAACTCCTCCCTGGTGTTAAAAAAAAAAGTCACATGTCTTTCGTCATCACTCTCGTTAATCGTCATTGCCATTCTCTTCTCACTCTCTTCCCTCTCACTCCACTTCTGTGTCTTTCTCGCTTTGTTTCTGTCGGCCTCTCTTACCTCTTCCTCTCTCTCTCTCTCACACACACACAAGCTGTCGCATTTATCTGATCGTTGCAAAGTCTGTGCACGTGAGTCAGAAAATTCAGTTGAACCGTCTACGCGCCTCGCGTCATGTTACGTGCTGTGAACTCTATGACCAAGAGCACCTGCTCACAGGTACATTTTCTGCCACTGAAATACTTACAAGGGAAAGCAAGTGAAATGGTAAAATACACTTCAATGGCTCTGACGTTTTAAACGAGCCAACATCGGGATTGCAAAACGATCGTCTTATCCTGACACCGGCTAAATATTCTCGCTGTCTACAGCTTTGTGTATTGTCGTGATCTGTGGCACACACTATACGTGTTCTCACTCGCTGCTACATGCTGTATAATCTAGGTCTGTAGAGCAGGCTAAACGCACTCGTTTAGTGACGCGAAATACTCTCAAAAGAACGAGAACATCGCTCGTGAATCCAGCGGGATGTGGTAGTAAAATGTTTCTCGATGACTGGCAGTCTTTGATATTAATTTTTATTGCTCGTTCATAGGAGAAGCGGCAAATAAAACATGTCTGTCTGCTTCATGGCGCAAGGTCTCTCTCTCTCTCTCTCTCTCACACACACACACAGAGTTTTGTGCAGCTTAGGTCGAAGGTCACAAGCTCGATACGCGCTACACCAATATTTAAATTAGGAAGTGCGAGTAGGATCTCATTGTTGACAAATAAGATGCTTTTAACCATAATATTCGTACGTGTCTTACAGCAAAAAAAAAAAAATGTATAATCCGATTTGAGTACTTCTTGCATGAGTGTGGGTAACCTTTCAGAGGGTTTGAGTATGGCGTTTAAAAGCTTTGCGTTCAAACTTTGGGGTGACTAGTTTGCTTGTTCATTTGTTTGGAGTGCAATGTACTGTCTGCTGATAGTTATTAAAATTGCTTTCAATATCTGCTGGAACTTTCATGGGTCGAGGAAATGAACTTTGTTGCTTTATCAGTGAAGACGCTGATCAAGGAATCGCTACCCAAGATACGAACACCTGGCTTTACGCTTAGTTAGGGTTCGTTAGCGCAGCGGTCCAGGCACATATCTCATGATTATGATAACGATTACGCATACTGGTGAATGCACCCTCGTTTTCTAGCCTACACCATGCACAGAAAGAGGTGTTAAAATTGTATCACGAATATACATTGCCTTCGCCTAATTGCCTAGAAGGGCCTCACTCTTTTGCCTGTGGATCTTCATCAGTGCTTCTGTTACACCACTTGTTATCTTCTGACTTGTGTTCCTGTGCCTTCTCTGACTAAAGTTCTCAACTGCCACATCTGCGCCATTTTGTCGCTGCTTTGATTTTGAATCTTTGTTTCATGGCATCGACTTAATTCTCTGATATCTTTGCTGGAACTGCTCCACAAGTTTTCTCGACTGTTAATACAGGTTCTGTGCTACTTATCTGTGTGTGAGAGCTGGAATTGGCAACCATGTGCTCTGCAGTCTCGTGTCTCTGTCGCCCTAAAACATGCATTATCACTTGGGGTTTGTACCACTGTGACTGTTCTGTATTTTCTGGATTTCAGGCATACTTCGTGCGCAGGTTTACGCCTGTTGACGTATCTCTGTTTTTCTACTTGCTGACATTTTTTTAAATCTCTGTTCGTGGGTGTGGGTGTGTGTGTGTGTGTGTGTGTGTGTGCGCGCGCGCGCGCGCGTGTGTTTTATAAGGCCGGTCCGGTGGGGTACTCACATGGCTGATTGGTTGTTCTGGGTTCATATCTCGTCTCAGGCACGCTGTTCTTTCTCTGAATGTGGCATCTGTTTACAGGGCTGTCTGCCTTGCCGTGATATAGCCTTAGTTGCTGGCTCGGCATAAAACAGTCTTCCTCCCAACCTGTGTTACGTGAAATGTGTGTCTCTGACCATTAGCCTTTCTTTTGTAAAGTGCACTGAACCTTCTGTATGGAAATAAGCTAAATACATTAACATTGTTATTATTACACTGTCAAGGCTATAGTCACCTCCTATCTCTCTGTGTTCAGATGTCTCAAGTAAGTCAGGTGTGTGGCAAGAGGGCACCACACCCACACTTTGAGTATGTAAAGTGGCAAATCTTCCTGACGTACAAAGTTCACATCCAACTCTAGGAATAATTATCTAAACCTGTTGTTTCGAAAAGAACGTGAAATGTACCAAAGTCAACTCAAGCGGAAAGAACGTGTATATATTTACAGTTCCAGTCAAATTGGGTATAGCTATAGCACAAAAGCGGATGCTGGATCATCACGTGACGTGAACAGGCCAATTCGCGATTACAGCCAATGGGAAAGCTAGTTACTATACGTGAACAGGCCAATAAAAACATTCGTGATTACAGCCAATTGGAAAGCTAGTGACTATGCGCGACGTCAAGATGAACGTTTGTCTGTAACCGATGTTTGTAGGCGTGAGCTTTGAGAATAGGAGATGGTATCTTTATTTATCTCAACCCACAGGAGCGGCAAATTTTTTTTGCTGCACTCATCTCAGTGACTTGGGGAAATAGTATTATCTACTGAACTCCTCAATAATTTATGAGGAATAACTGTTGCACTCTTGAAGCCCCTCAAGCACATCAGGTATATATGACTTCAACAACGCCATTCGACCAAACACTTGGGGAGAGGTTAAGGGCGAGACAATGAGGTCATTTTGTGGGTCGAGACAACGAAGTTTTTTTTTTTTTCATCTATGAAAATATTCTTTTTTTGTGTGGCAAGTTCAATATTTATTCACAGATACACAACACATGTCATACAATATTTTACAATATGAAAAACAAACATGCACATAAGGTAACATTCATTTAAAGAGTACATCCATCCACCAAGCAAGCTAACGAGGCTATTTTGTAAGTATTTAGAGTAGGTGCCACAGGGCGAGAGCATAGACCTGAAGATTGAGAGGTGAATGCGAGCGCGCGCGGGCGTGTGTGTGCGTGCGTGCGTGCGAGCGACCTCCATTACGCGGTGCCACGCGTAAGTGTGTTTGTGTGTGTGGGTGGGGAGGGGAGGGGCAGCGATACGGCAACGGCACCGTATGTTTCTTATCCACGGACCCATCATGAGGAGGCTGCAGCAGCGAGTTTAGCGGCGGTGAGTATGTCGTGCGAGCGGCGTTTTCCCTGGCTTCTGCTCGCAACGAACTCAAATAAACTCACAGAGTGCACAGCTGCTTATGTCCCTCTCCACCCACTTTGCCCTGTGGTGCTGGTCCGTTTACCTGTAGTCACGACCCTATCTGTCCACCTAAGTCTGCAGCGGATTCATTCCTCAGCTTGCTTAATTGTGATCAGGCACGTACGTACAGTCGGGTCTGTACTGGAATCAACTTGCTGGTCCACCCAATCGAAGACTTTACATTCATATCCGGGTGTGTAGTTTTCAGCTCTCTGGACACAAAAAAAGAAGAACCTGTATAATCACTACATCACGTGATACACCCGGAACTTTAGTGGAAGCATTCGCCAACCTGCGCAGCAGTTTGATAGCCACCTGAATAGGTTCTACGGTTGTGCGTGGGTGTCAGAGACAAACGAAATCTGATGGCAGTTTTGACAATGGCACCACCGCCCCCCCCCACGAGAGAGAGAGTGATGGGAGATGGAGGGGGGGGACGTCTCTGTTGGTGTTTCAGTCCGACAGGTCCAGACATTTGTGTACAAAGATACTAAGTCAAACTATTGGGGAACTAAAACCGTTTGGTGTACATTGCTTAGAAACCTATGCACCATGCAAGCTGTTGTGTGGTTGTCTCCATTTCCTGGTCCTTGAACCTTTGCGCGGAGCTGTGACATGTTGATATCTGCGGATCTGGCATATTTTTATAATAATATTAAGTGAGCGCTTATATCGCGCAGCATTTCACGCAAAACAGGTCGCACACTGTGCAGTGACCATCAATAATAATGAAATGACTTTGAAAACACTGGATAACAATCAATAATATGCTGACACCAAACACATTTTACACGCTGAGCCACAGATGAAACAACTAATACACAGGTAAAGAAATTAAGAGTGTGGCATCAGGTGTAAAATGGACACATATAACAATAATATGTAGAATTAAATTGGGGTAATGGTAACATAATGAGTACAAAATATCAAGCAAAATATTTTAATCATAATATTTTAAAAGTTTTTTTTTTAGTGAGCGCTTGAACACTGAACTTGAATCAGAAAAGCGAATGTGGTAGGGAAGAGGGTTTCACTGTCTAGAAGCACAGGTAGAGAACATACATTGTCCATATGTGACTTTGTGGGAGAAATTAATAGAATGCGAAAGTCAGATGAGAAGCAGAGGCTCTCGGCAGAAGTGTGGACAGACAAGAGATCAGAAAAATAGAGAAGGGAGGGAACCTGTAAAGAATCCATAGCAGGAAGGTGAGAGTTTATAGTCAGTTCTTGTTTTAGTTGAAAGCCAGTGAAGAGCGTGGACAAGTGGTGCAGAATGTTCGGATTTGCAAGTCCGGAGAATTAAACGAGGAGCCGAGTTCTGGACTTTTTGAAGCTTGTGAATTAGATACTGTGAATAGTCAGGAAGAAGAGAGTTGCAGAAGTCTAATTGGGATAGAACTAAAGAACAAATGAGAATCTCGGAAGTCTGGTTAGAGTATGGAGCTGATCTTGCGGAGTTCGTAGTCAGCAGCACGCCAGACGCTAGAGGTCTGGGGCCAGTTGCACAACACGTTTCTAAACCTTAAAACTGTTCTAAAGAAGCAAAATCTCTTCTTAGCCATTTTGATGCATTGCAGAAAAACATACAAAAAATTGTACTGACAGGACGGAAAGTCAGACTTCAACAACTTTCTTACTTAAAGCAGTTTTAGTTTTAAAAATTCTAAAATTGTGGTGTGCACTTTAAACTTATTATCTAAATAGAGATAAAGCCTAAAAGTGTTTAAAATTAGAAATGTGTTGTGCAACTGGCGCCTGATTATCAAGAGACATATCAGCAGTCATCATAAAACCTGATTTCCATGCTGAAACTGCAAAATAAATATCAGTATCGCCAACCCGAACAAAGACAGGTAGCTTTGGACGAATTCTAGTACCCCGCTATGCAAAGATGATGGCTTCTTTTTTAATCTTCATTTATTTTTAAGCTTATTCTCGGTCATCCATAGCCTGACATCCAAACTGCAGTCTTGAATGCTATGGATAACAATGTGTGTGTGAGTGGGAGAACAGCTGATATATAGTTGACTACCATCTGCCAAAGACTGGTCAGAAAAAGAGTGAGTTTGAGGCGAGAGTGGCTTGACATATACAATAGAAAGGACAGGACCAAAGGACTTGGTGATCTCCAGAGTGAATGGGGACTAGTGCAGACGCGGCTGTCTACTATGGCTGACTGTCCTGTCAGAAAGATTTTACCAAAACCAATCAAGTGGGGGACTAGAGGTACCATAAAGAGTATCACGTCTACGAACGAGGTTCCCTTTGCCAAGATACCGCCCAAGGCGTAGCAGCAGGTTGTTTGTACAACGTCTTTATCATGACGACTGCTTGCTCACCGCCTGCCTAACGGTCTCTTTTGGTGGCGAGAGGGTAATAATTTGCAAGAGTGGGCCTGTACTTTGAGGACTGTTTGCTCTTCTGTCAAATAACCTTTTTTCCTATGCCTTGCTACCCGACGTTTAGGGTTTCAGGTGGCGGTTGTGACTGTTATATAGAAGAATATTTAGAAATACATAAATATACTTTATTCGGAGGAGCCATGACAGTAGCAAAGTAATACCTCTCGTCTTTTTTTTTTTACTCTGTTGACCAAATGACCATCCACCATGTTTTGATGTCTTATTACGAAAACGTGGGTAGGGTGAGGGAATCAAATGTAGAGGTCAGAAGTATCTATCTTAGAGAGGATACAAAATGTCCTGATGTGACAGCTCCACTTTCAACAAATTATTGTCTATTAAAGAAAACGCTCCGTTACCTTCCCCTGGGGCGGCCATAATTCACAAGTGAAACGACTTCAGATCGCAGGAATGATCGTGCTTCACCTGTGCACTTCAGACATCTGGAATAATTGTGTGAAAATGGCAGAGGACTGGATTGTAGATTAAAAAAAAGACTTGCCAAATAAAGAGTAGAGGAAAGGAATCGGTGTCCTACACCGAGCACGCAACTAAGGCAAGGCAGTCATCCCTGTAAACAGATGCCACATGCAGAGAAAGAACAGCCTGCCCGAGACGAGAACTGAACCCTGGACAACCAACCTTCACTGTATTGGTGACAGGCGTGGACCGTTGCACCACCGGACCCCCTTAGTAAAGAGCAGGGATAACATAGATGAGAAAAGAATTGCTTGAGGTTTTCCCTTGTGCAATAATGTAGATTTCACTGAGAAATCATTTGCAAAATTATAATATAGATGGTAAAGGTACTACATGGTCCCTTGCACAAGAAGAACAAAATACGGAGGGAAGATGAGATAAGTTTTCAAAACGATTAAATTTCATTTCCACAAGAATTTTTTCAGTTTACCAGAACCTATCACTCAGACTCGTTGCCGTGATTAATCCCCCTTTCACTTCACATCTTCCTGGTAAAGACAAAAAGTCTAAAGTCTAGAGATCTCATGGGCGAAAGTGGTTCACTGTGTCTAAGTGACAGCGCGTGAAAGGCGACACTCTATCCTCACCTTCCATTGTCTTTATTCTCCTGATAAATAAATAAAGTACCCACTTCTGCACGGCAGTTGCTAGGTGGAGAGAGGAAGTAATAAAGCCACAGGTCCGAACCTGGGATCGAACTTCTGCTCTCACACTTTGCGCTGCCCTCCCCTCTTCTTGCTGCCCTCCGCTTATTCAACGGGTAATTAAGCATTGGTGCACCTAAACACTACACGACACCTGCTCATGGCGATGTCCTCCTTGAATGAAATCCCACCTACAATGGAAGAATGCACCCCTTTAAAGTACACGGTTACTTAGCAGCAGATTTGTACCGCGGTATTTCACACAACGACTTCTAACGAACCAGTAGGACGGACTAGAAATGATAAGAGATGTAGGTGACAAGTTCACACGACAGTGGAAACTGCATCTGTCATTTGTAGTTCTCTGCTTCTAAGCTTCCTTGCGCCCAGTGTATTATTAATGATTTGGAGAAGACTCCCAGCACGTACCAGCTCTAACAAACTGGACATCGCTTGAGAACAAACACCGGTCAGCACGCGCTGCTTGGTCACACACCATCGACACCGGATAATGACAGATTAGCATCACACTTGCTACACTTCTTGAGCCTACTTCTCACCCCAAGCAAAAGTGTACAGCAAGCTGTACTTGCCTAGAATGTTCGAGATTTTGACAATAGTTAGAGCGCCTGCTAGCGTGTAAAACTAAGGGCGTCTTGAGAGAGAATGTGTGTGTGTGTGTGTGTGTGTGTGTGTGTGTGTGTGTGTGTGTGTGTGTGTGTGTGTGTGTGTGTGTGTGTGTGTGTGTGTGTGTGCAGTACTAATACCAGTCATCAATCTTTCGAGCATCACTTGCCAAATCCTGCTTACAGGACGACAAGATCCCGACCCTAAGACGCAAGCTGGCGGAAATCCCCCATTTTCTTGTCTGTTTGGATCCCGGAGCATATCGGTGTTGACCAAGCTGTCGGTGGTCTGACCTCTCACCTTCCGCGCTGTCGCTGTTCCGAGGGCTGCTTGTCAGCTGCGTGAATCAAATGCTCATAGAAGCCCGCATCTTAAAATTAAAACCCTTATTGAATTCCCTGTCAGTTTGATGCCTTTCATGAGATATCAATCAGCTATAAACATAATGATGTTTATTTATAGAGCCCCAAACGCCACCAGTAAAGGTGAACTTGGGTCCCTTTAAAGTTTAAACACATGAAGTCGCACGAGCAGTCATGCACCAATGCACATCCAGAGAAATGTGTCAAAGTGGAGATACTAACTCACGACACTAGAATCTCGCCGTAGTGATGATAGGTGCTTTTAGTCACTGGGCCACTCACCATCCCACCTGTCTCTAGCACTTGTCTGTATTGGCCAGCAACAAAACCAATAACAATTGCCATTACCCTTCAGAATTAGCAGTTATGAAGAGGAGGCAAACCTAAAAGGACCGCTTTTCGGGTAGTTACGCCTTGTAAGCAAAAACTTCAAAGAGGAATGAAATCCCTTTGCTATTTTTAGACTTGAACTTTTGGGTGGGACACCAGTAAACCCTTCTCGCAACAGTGAAGCAGAGGAATCTGGTCGTAGTTCGGCCATGTCGCCCGCTATGACATTCCATCTGAAATGTTTTTCGGTGCACCGTGGAAGGAGGTCGACACGGAGGTAGACAGAGGACGAGCTGGATGACGACCGTCAAGGTGTGGACTGGTCGTTCCATGCAAGACCACCTCAACACTGCTCAAGACCGACCCAAGCCTCTGACATTCCTTAAGGGAGAAACAATAAAAAAAATTGTTCATGCTTTAGACCTAATCATTAGCCACGTGACCACGACCTCTGACCTGGTTAGATGCAGTAGCAAATAAGGCTCATCCTTTCTTGTACCTATGACCTCTCATAGACGACAGCCGCGTACACTTTAATATGGTGCAGACCGACCTGTACACTAACTCTTACAAAAAGCAATGCACTTTTAAATATGAAAGCTCACAGACCTCAAAGGCTTTATCTATTGTGTAGATCCGGTAAGAAGACGCTTGTCCTCGAGTTCCCCCGTGTTGTCCCAAGGTAACGACTCACCTCACGGTAGTAACTACGACCCTGGCCTGAAAACATCTCGAGCAACAATGTCTGCCGATTATTTTGAAACTATGTTGTACGTGACGCATGGAACGTGCAACTGTTCTTCAAGCTGTGACTTAAATCATATTTAATCCGAAAAAACTTGACAAGATAGAGGGTGGACTAGGACATATTGAAGACCTCCCCTACTCTCACGATAAGAGATAAAAAAAAAAACAAGAGAAAGAAGAGAGGCAGGGAGGGGCTGGATAATGTGTCTGTGTTTAGGGGTGGGTGTGAATGGGAGGATGTTTGCTGAAGATCCCACATTCCATGCTTTTGTGCGTTTATGTGAGTAGCTTTTTTGGATCTGTACCCGGGGACGAATACCTTAGGGACGTGTTCGAGTACACTTGTTCTTACAAAGACTGATTCGTTTAAGGCAGCGTCTTTTATTCAAACTTTGACCTCCTTATTATGTCTCTTAAGCCTGTTCGTACTCGCTGTTGAGGCCGATTGGTGCATACTGAACATTGCGATAAAAGAAGACAGAAGATTTAACCGCCATTGGATATAATTCACACAGAAGACGAGGAATGGTACTCGAGTCTGAACCCCTCGGAAGTGATTCACTGTGTCTATTCGGCTGTTCGTTTGTGTTTCCCTCTGGGTTTATAGCCAAAGAAAATAAATAAAAACAAAAAACAAAGTGGTCTCTCTCACTTCCACACACGCTGGTCTTTCTCTGAATATGGCGCGTGTTTACGGGGTCTGCTGCTTTTCTGTGATATAGTCTTAGTTGCTGTCACGGCGTAAAACGCCAGTCCTCCCCCTTCTCTTTCAACCCCCCCCCCACCACACACACAATAACAGAAGAGTGTACATGTTCATGCACACACGCGCCTGCTGTATTGGTCCCTGCTGTCATCTAGATGCATGACTGCTTTTCAGCCACTGAAGGTTTGGTCTGCTGGGATGCTTCATCCGCTGGTTGTAGGTCACAGGGTACCACTGTTTTATTTATGCTAGCATTTATCCCCCCACCCCCACCAACAACCTGATGTCAATAGGGCGGGTGGACAGGGGGGAGTGGGGCAGGAGGCACATTATATCTGTCTAGTCCATCTCCACCCTTACAACCATCAACACCTTGTCTGTCGATGAGTACAGACCAGCGTTGAAAAGTAAAGGAGACAACGATGAAGGTCTGCCATGAACCTGATCTGTGGACAAGGTCCACGACAGTTGGTGGTGTGACGTCAACGTAAGGTAACGACATAACATAATGAATTAGACTGTGTACTCTAGGCCAAAGGTCAGCGAACACACACAGCACGAACCACGATCACCAACACAAATATCAAACACATCATGCACGCCGGAATACACTCCATACAAAATGCAGTTCCGAGCAGGGCATCCAGCAGACGGCACAAGTCTCACAGGACCCCAGCGCACGCAAACGTTCACTGATCACCGAAAGTCAAGCGGACATTCAGGTCAATCCTCCTCTTGCATCAGATTTCTTCCCTTGAGTCAGCTGATGAGTTGGGAGGTGGTAGGCTGGTGGGGGAGGGGTTACTAAGCGACCACTGTCCGCTAAGTGCTCTCCCTGCTGAAGGGAGAGAGCAGAATGCCGCACTGGAATTTTGTACAAAAACTTGGGCCTGTGTTTCCCTTGTGGCGAGGCTCTTGTTTCCCGAGGGATGAGACCTGCCCCAGATTCAAGAAAGCAGTCAAAGTATTGACAGGTGATATCGGGTTGCCTGGCTGCTTGGCTGGTTTCTTTGATAGGAGAAAGCATTCACGATCTGAAGTGTTTGACAAATGAAGCTGAAGTGTGAGGAAACAGAAAGACGGGGAGACAGTTCTGGACGGTTGGTCCTGAGAATAGGCGTCACATCCAGGGATAAATACACGACCCAAAAGAGCAGATCTGAACCTATGTTTAAATTACCCATTTGGACTAATAAAGTTGGTCATTGTCACTGTCATTGTATTGTCGACCCTCGGTGTAATACTTCCAGGCGTTCTGCCCACTGGGCTTCCGGTCTGCTCCTAGACTTCGTATTGGCCAGTTCGTCTTGAGGGCGAAATATTTTCACATATTGGTAAATTCTCGCTTAATGTCGGCACGGACTTGTATTACTGGACTGCTTGCAGACGATTTTTTTCAGTGAAGTCATAGAACGAGGCTGGTTACAAATAGCTTCCGGTTTAGTCACGTTTCTGTTGAACTACTAGAACGAGGCTGGTGTATAAGTAGCTTCCGGTTTATTCACATTCATTGTTAAGGCTCACCGAGACTAACAGCGGAGAACTTCGCAAGAGGCTCAACGCTAGTCTCGGCAGACAGACAGTAATCCACCCTATACACCTCCGTGATGTCGGGATATCCTGAGGATAACATTTGTAGGGCACAGGAGCTTTGGTTTCAACCAGTCTTCAACTGGAAGGAGAACATCGTACAGAAATCCCTCTTCTTCCCTTTCTTTCTGTCACGTGTTGTACTTCCTCGGCTTCAGGACTGACCACAGCTTCCTAACAGGTCAAAGGCGCTTTCAGCAGTATATATATATATATATATAAAACGTTTCTCGAGAAAAAACTATAGAGATATGTTATAGGTGGTGTTTTTTCGAAGTCAAGTGTAGGACCTGCTCATAGGATGGGGATGATCAGGCGCAGTGTCTCACTCATTAGATGCCTGAGGTGAGAAGCCCCGTGAACACCACAAAGTAGCTTGAATACAAAATTCTCTTAGATCCCTACGCACACACGCAGTGGAGACCAGACACCACGTGCAACACACAAAACAAAACACATTTTTTTCTTTCTCTCTCTCTCACACACACACATGAGCATAGAGGAAACACGGCACGAGACACAACAAACAACAAAAACCACGTGCTTTCTCACCCACACACCCACATACCACTTACAGGCACAACACACACACGCGCACACAAATACACACATGCAAACGCACACAAACACTTTTGGCTGGCGGACTAATCTAGTATATATGCCAACCGATACAGAGGGGCAACAAGATACGAGACTGCATAATGAGACTACATAGACACGACCTAACCATATATCTCTCTCAGTCACTTCCTTCCCCAGCTCCCCCCTCCTCTCTCTGTGTCACTGTGGACGCGGATGTACTTGTGTGCAAGATGGCCTTTAGTGCTGTGTATGCTTTGTACTTGATTCCTCAACTGGTGCCAGATGTCTTCCCAAATCACTGTATTATGGATGATTTTTTTTAAAATGTATATCTATTTGTTGACTTAGGTGTCAGCCGTGCATGTAATAAATGTCTAGGTTCATTTCTCATATACACGCACTACTTTCTTGTGGCGGACTGATCCAACAACTGCATATACACAAAGCAAGCACTATGGCAACTAATAACTCCACTCACACACTTCCCCTCGCTATCTTTCTCTCAAATGTTGTATTTCCGGTTGAAAGACTGATCCCAGCCTCATAACAGGTCAAAGGCACTCTGTGCACTTTATGATCAATATGTCTTCTTCCGGCCGCCCATTTGTGGCGCCACAGTGCACATGAAAGTTCACGACCTCATCGTCTCCTATACTGCATGCACGCGCACCGCAAGGTTCCCCCCGGCCCCTCCCCCACAACTCTACAAAATATATCTCACAGTCTGTTTCCCTGAAAGTCTGACGACTTCCAGTCTTTGTCTGTCAGTCTCTATGTCTACCTGCCTGCCTAAATCACGTGCTTTGCTTTCTGTGAGTGTTCTACCTGTGTGACTATGTGTTGTGTGAGTGTTCTACCTGTGTGACTATGTGTTGTGTGAGTGTTCTACCTGTGTGACTATGTGTTCTGTGAGTGTTCTACCTGTGTGACTATGTGTTGTGTGAGTGTTCTACCTGTGTGACTATGTGTTGTGTGAGTGTTCTACCTGTCTGACTATGTGTTCTGTGAGTGTTCTACCTGTGTGACTATGTGTTCTGTGAGTGTTCTACCTGTCTGACTATGTGTTCTGTGAGTGTTCTACCTGTGTGACTATGTGTTCTGTGAGTGTTCTACCTGTCTGACTATGTGTTCTGTGAGTGTTCTACCTGTGTGACTATGTGTTCTGTGAGTGTTCTACCTGTCTGACTATGTGTTCTGTGAGTGTTCTACCTGTGTGACTATGTGTTCTGTGAGTGTTCTACCTGTCTGACTATGTGTTCTGTGAGTGTTCTACCTGTGTGACTATGTGTTGTGTGAGTGTTCTACCTGTCTGACTATGTGTTGTGTGAGTGTTCTACCTGTCTGACTATGTGTTCTGTGAGTGTTCTACCTTTCTATGTGTTGTGCGCATCTTTTACATGTCTATGTATTCTGTGCGTGTTCTACCTGTCTAGCTAGCTGTGTTCAGTCTAGTTATGTCTGGCTATACCTAGTTGTTGCACACTCTGCTATACATGAAAGGTTTTTTTCCTCCCATTTTCCAGCAAAACGGGTCACGTGTTTCAAGTGTCTGGAGCGACATTACACGACGGATGGTGGCGAAAAGGTTAGTTGTTGACAGCTTGTCACTCGTCAACACACACACACACACACACCACTGTAAAGGTACACAGAATACACAGCATATATATGCAACATGAAAACATGCACGCACATTCAAAATTCGGGTGGGTGGGGGTATTTCTGCATGAATGGTGACAGTGTGTGTGTGTGTGTGTGTGTGTGTGTGTGTGTGTGTGTGTCTGTTTATTCTGTGTGCGTTTATATGAAGTTCGAACATCACGAAGAAGGGGCATGAAGGGTCTCTCTCTCCCCCGTCTCTCTCTGTGCGTGTGTGCGTGCGCCGGTCTGCGCCCAGGGAGGTAACCAACAAAGAACATGCAGCTGTCTCCCTCGGCAAGCACGTTTTTCTTCTTTACTGCCCTCTCGTGGTGAGTGTGTCCCAAGGTAGCTGTCAAGATCACGGATTCAAAATGCAAAACAGGACGGATGCAAAACAATGGAACTCTCTTCCTTTCCATATCCGCCACCTTCCTACAACTGAATCTTTCAAATCTGCACTGAAAACGCACCTCTTCCTTGAGCATTTCTCCTAACACAGTCCGCACAATGCTCGTCCTTCTTAACCCCGCCCCCTTCCCTCTTGCTGCTTTACCCATCTTTCTCGGCAGAATCACTATATTTCTCTGTTCCTGTTACTTGATGCCTTTTAATGTTTTCTGTTTCGTCAGTACTGTCGTTTTCTTTCGTCGCTTTGTTCTGTATCTACTTAGTCCACGTCTCTTCCTCGTTTTAAGCGCTAAGAGCATGCTCTCTATGAGTGTGAATATGCGCTATACAAATCTTCACTATTATTATTATTATTCATTCCCACTATGCACCACGTCTTGAAGTTATGGCCTTTTCAAAACGATCTTCACTGCGGACTTGGCGTGGCTACCCTTACTGCCCGGTCTTCTCAACCCTTATTTACACACCCACACGGATGCACGACCGAACAGTCGTTCACTTAGAGGGACATGTACACACATAAGTAATCGGGGCGTTCACTATAAAGTAACTATGCGCGCACATAGGTAATCATGAGGAGGAGATTATAAACACAGTAATCACGCACTAACGCAGGTAAGCAGGCGCATGCACACGCAGGACGCATGCTGACACGTAGGTAATTATTCGCGCACGTAAGTAATCAGGCGGTCAAGTACACATAATAATAATGCGTGCATATAGGTAATGAGGCACGCACATGCACAGTAATCATGCTCGGATATACACAATAATCAGGCGCGCATGTACAGATAATAATGTGCGCGCGTACAGTAATCAAGTGCACAGATACACAGTTATCACGCACGTGATCATGAGCGCACATAATGATCAGGTGCTCACACAGGTAATCGGGGGCGTACTTACCCAAGTACAGTCATCTTCCGCAATTGCGCTCACACACACACACACACACACACACACACACACACACACACACACACACACACACACACACACACACACACACACAAACGGGTGCGTGATCACGAAGTTCACTAATTCATTGAATACAATTAGACAGTACAGATGTATAAGCTTTTGAAGACTCGTAAGTCCCGACATAAAAAGACCGCTTTATAATGAGCAAACATAAATCTGTCCTTTCTTGCTGGCCACACCTGTAATCAACGACGGACTCAAGGTTTATGGAAATCAGTGTGTGTGTAGTTTTATTCCTTTAATTCTCTTTTCGCCCACGTTTCAGGGAAGGATCTGGAGGGTAAGGTTGGGGGGGGGGGGAAGGAAAGATAGATACGTGGGACGCCAGATGTCGTTAACTGGCGACCTTGTGAACCTTGCTGTAGGCTGATCGATCAAAGGCTGACACCCGCACGTTTACACAATGCTCGTCCTTCTTAACCCCGCCCCCTTCCCTCTTGCTGCTTTACCCATCTTTCTCGCAGAATCACTATATTTTTCTGTTCCTGTTACTTGATGCCTTTTAATGTTTTCTGTTTCGTCAGTACTGTCGTTTTCTTTCGTCCCTTTGTTCTGTGTCTACTTAGTCCACGTCTCTTCCTCGTTTTAAGCGCTAAGAGCATGCTCTCTATGAGTGTGAATATGCGCTATACAAATCTTCACTATTATTATTATTATTATTATACTTTAAGCTACCTGTGACTGTGGTGTTGTATGGTCACCAAATTGAAACTGATTGTGACTGTATGGTCACCAAATTAAAACTGATTGTGACTGTGTTGTTGTATGGTCAACAAATTAAAACTGAGTGTGACTGTGGTGTTGTTGTATGGTCAACAAATTAAAACTGAGTGTGACTGTGGTGTTGTTGTATGGTCAACAAATTAAAACTGAGTGTGACTGTGGTGTTGTTGTATGGTCAACAAATTAAAACTGAGTGTGACTGTGTTGTTGTATGGTCAACAAATTAAAACTGAGTGTGACTGTGGTGTTGTTGTATGGTCAACAAATTAAAACTGAGTGTGACTGTGGTGTTGTTGTATGGTCAACAAATTAAAACTGAGTGTGACTGTGGTGTTGTTGTATGGTCAACAAATTAAAACTGAGTGTGACTGTGTTGTTGTATGGTCAACAAATTAAAACTGAGTGTGACTGTGGTGTTGTTGGATGGTCAACAAATTAAAACTGAGTGTGACTGTGGTGTTGTTGTATGGTCAACAAATTAAAACTGAGTGTGACTGTGGTGTTGTTGTATGGTCAACAAATTAAAACTGAGTGTGACTGTGTTGTTGTATGGTCAACAAATTAAAACTGATTGTGACTGTGTTGTTGTATGGTCAACAAATTAAAACTGAGTGTGACTGTGGTGTTGTTGTATGGTCAACAAATTAAAACTGAGTGTGACTGTGTTGTTGTATGGTCAACAAATTAAAACTGAGTGTGACTGTGGTGTTGTTGTATGGTCAACAAATTAAAACTGGTTGCGACTGTGCTGTTGCATGGCCACCAAATTAGTCCACTGTGGCATTTACAGGAAAGAAAATCCTTCAGTTAATGTGTTTTATATTTCTTTTTTTAAAGAAGGTCTGAAGGCAAGAATTTAAAGGAAGTTCTTCTGTTTTTTCCCCCTCTCGCTGCCATACTTCCTACTGTCAATATTTCGTAAAACCCTTGCAGAAAGTGAAGAGGCGGCAGTTTGGAAAACATAAAACGTGAGAATAATTGAATGTAAAATAATATAGATATTTAATCAGCATGGCTGTTACAGTAAAACGGGTAAAAATATTTAAAGATTTTTTGCGGGGACTTGGGGGGGATGCCTACTATTCCCACCCCTTCTGTACACCACTGTAGACATGACGGAGGATGCGAAATATTAAGTCGTGAGTAGTTTTCTTGCTGTTTGTTCTCGCAGGAAATCCCCGGTCGGTCATGATGGAGCTGGTGTGAATGATTTTTTGAGTTCTTTTGTGTACTTTGTGTCCAGAAATCGACCCGGCTGAAGAAAATGCTGCTGTCCTCAGACCTGGAGTTTCTGATGGAAGCCCACAGTGGCATCAGCGCCCGCATCGCAGACGAAGCAGGTTTGTGCAGCCGTAGCAAATGAATTACCTCCCCTCTAACACCACACAGTTCTCTCCCCTGGACTTCTTATCGCACTACTCCCCCACTTACCCTTTCAACAAACCGTGCACATAGTCTACACGGCTGAACAAGGGCAGACAATGACAACCAGGGCCTGAAAAAAGAATGATGGGGCAATTGACAAGGAAAGGAAAGGAGAGGAATAAACAGCAGATGAAAGGGGCGAAAGTGAAGGACAACAAATAACAGAGAACAATGATAAGAACAAAGAAGAACATCTGCAAACGCGCGTGGTCTGTTACCATGGAGCATTCGCAGCAACGCCATTAAATATTTATACGTGTGTGCGTTTTACTGTTTGACCTATTAAAATGTTTATAATACATCCCCTTCATTCCAAAGAAAATTACAAAAGAATAGTTTTAAAAACTATGACAGATAATTTACTGGGACAGCACTAAAGATTTGTTGCTTTAGATATAGGCCTACCGTACCTGGAAACACTATGCTAGATAGCTTTGCTTTACTGAGAACAATTAACTGGAGGTGATTTAAGTTCTCAGTGGGTGGAAAAAGATCTTTTAAATGATTGGATAAAGCGCAGTGCACGAAACTATCTTATCTCAAATCTGGGTAAATATCCCGCTTCCATTCTCGAGATACAGGCCTACAAACATCGCTACGCCCAGAAAGCGGTCGAAGTTGTGATGTCACGTTTGTACAGAGACACGCCTAATTAGCATATAAGGTCTAGCTCCCCCATTGAGTAAGGGCTTCACATCCTACACGTATGCAAGTACAATCCTGACGTCAGTGCTGCTGACCACTTTCTGCGCATCGTGATGTTTGTGGGCATGTATCGCGAGAACAGAAGAAGGGTATTTGCTTATGTTTGGAGAAAAAATAGTATCGTAGCTTAATTATTATTGGACAAATTGGCATCTTACTATAGCCCTTGAAATAATGAACAGTTGATTTTTGCCAACCCTGTGATTGTAAGGGTTCAAAGGAATCTGGGCCAGTGGTCTGTCAATATCAACACAGCTAGGAGTGCGCGACAGTAACGAGGCGTCGTGGACACAAGTGCTGGACGTGCTGGAGTTCATGAACGACGCTTGCGACGTCCCCATCCTCGTGGATGCTGACACAGGCTACGGCAACTTCAACAACGCCCGGCGGCTGGTCCGAAAACTTGAAGAGCGTGGGATTGCGGGTACTTAGCTCCCAGGGTATTTTGGGGATGAGTCACCAATGACTTTTTGTTTTTGTTTTGTTTTCCGGAGTGATTGAATGCCAGGGTCTGTGTGGTTGAGTGCAAAGTCTGAGTGAATGTCTGCGTGTATGCGTGAGCAAGAGAAAGAGATGGGTAGAGGATGGAGAGAGAGACAAAGAGGAAGAGAAGAAGAAAACCTGTCGTTGTACAAGATAAATTTTATGGTAACATTTACATGAACGACTTCTTTTGCAATACCAGAGAACTCAGAAGCAATGAAATGAAACAGTATTTACAACTACTGAGTGTGTGAGCATTTTTGTATGTGGTTTTGTGTGTGTGTGTGTGTGTGTGTGTGTGTGTGTGTGTGTGTGTGTGAGAGAAAAAAAAACCGAACGAAATACTGTAGAGATTAAATATGGAACATCTTGTCTAGGTGCTGCTGTGGAGGACAAATTATTTCCAAAGACAAACTCCTTACTAGATGGACGGCAACAACCCCTGGCAGACATTAAGGAATTTTCTCTCAAAATAAAGGTATCTTTACTAAAAACCTGCGAGCCTTGAGGCCTTTAATGCCTTGTTAGAGACAATATGTTAGAACTAAGTGAATGCTTCAGTTACAGCCACACTTAGAGCAGTCTTAATATTTATAGCTGTTGATGTAAAGCATCATTTTACCTTTCATATTTTATCCATATTTTATGTAATGGTTTATGATGCGTTGTTTTGTTTTTTTATGCTGAAACAACATACTGTTTCTACTTTATTTACAGAGTAGAGTCAACTCTTTTTTTTTTTTTGGAAAGAAATGTAATTTTGAGTCTCCAAACCCATCACAGACATGTGTACCGCGACAGGAAATTGAAAGTAGCTCATGTCAATAGGTCAGAGTTTTTTGATGATGATTATGTTGTTGTCGAACACAAGAAAAATCAACCTTACCCTATTCTAGAATGATCATTCATATTTGCAAGTACACTGGTGATTGTAATCATTGTAGGCAGAGTCTCTACATACAATCATTGAGTAAAAATAAGTATGAATAAAATTATATCCAGTTATATTTAATTTTTGCGCCAATATTTGGATTGATTGTTTGCAGGCCATGAAGGACACGGCTAGGGACCCTGATTTCTGTGTAGTGGCACGGGTTGAAGCCCTGATAGCAGGCTGGAGCATGGAGGAGGCCCTTAAACGGGCTGATGCATTCCTGGAGGCTGGGGCAGATGCCATTCTGATGCACAGCAAACGGAAAGATCCATCTCAGATAGAGGAGTTCATGAAGCTGTGGAACAACAAGGTCTGTTCATTTGTGTGCTTGCAAGAAATATTGGTGCGCATGTATGTGTGTGAGAGAGAAAGAGAGATACAGTTATGCTCTCCTGTTTTTTATTCTTAACTGACCGATTCCTTGACTTACATCCCATAACAATTGGAAATATTAAGGATGATGAAGATTTATCCATTGACCAGACACCATAAGATCTCCATAAAGATCTATAATTATATTCCAGAGTTTAGTGTTCTTCTGCAGAAAGATATCTTTGCATGAGGAATACTTAATTCCTGATACAGGTGTACAACTGTTTTGGTGAGTAAAAATGTGACATATTTCCACAAACATCAGGGGCCTGTTGTCTTGGTACCCACAACCTACTACACAACACCAACAGATAAGTTTCGAGAATGGGGTGCATCAGTGATCATCTGGGCCAACCACTCGGTGCGGGCATCAGTTCTGGCCATGCAAAATCTGACTTCAAAAATCTACCGTGATCAGTCAGTGGCTAATGTGGAGAAAGAGGTATAAACAGGATCAAACTTTATGACTATATGTTCACCCATGAAATATATCTTTTTTAAAAACCATGTTATGCAAAGTTGAAAGTCACCATTAAGCATTTGCAAAAAAGCTTTGTTTCTTTGCAGAGAGTTAAAGGTATTCAGTCAATGAAATTGTTTCAATAAGCTGAGATGCCACCTGCTTTGCACAACAGCACATAATAATAAACTATTATAAATTGTTTTATGATAATCAGTTTTTTCTTTTAGTTCTTCCTATCTTTTTGATTTTATTGCCTACAGATTGCCACTGTAAAAGAGCTTTTCCGGCTGACACGTGATGATGAACTGAAAGAAGCAGAGGAAAAATATCTTCCCAAAGCTTAGTGATCGTCATTTCAAAACTTAAATTAAAAACTGCTAAGAGTCTTGGAATCAGCAGCCAAAGACAGGGTTTGACCTTCGAAAGAAACAAAACAAAGCATGTACAGATCCAATGATATTTAAAAAAAAACTGAACCATATGCAATGGTGATAATGGAAATGTCAGAATGCATGTTTCTCCTTTTGTGAGTTTTGTGAAGATGTCCACGCTGGAGCTGTAGTTATGAAGTGAGAGCAAGTTGTTGGCCCGGAGCAAAATGGGGAAATTAAGGATAAGAAGTGTCTTCTTGTGTTGAGAAGTGGTGTCCAGAGCCTGCAGGTGTTTATTTTATTTCACCTTATGGCATCTTAGTTACTGCTTTGTAATTATGGCCCCATAGGTAAGGCAAAATCAGCGGATTCTGAACTTTGCTTCATCTCCATGGAGACAAAACTCCGATGCCCTCGATTTCCTCATGTTGCCCCCATGGCAACAACTTGTCCTCATTCATAACTATACTCTGGCAGAAACAGGATCAAAATAATTTTAACATTCCAGTTCTGGTTGTGTATTTATGTCAAAACTACATCTACCACCTACAGAACAGTCATGGGGAGAGAATTGTTTTCTTTTATTTTCCCCTTTATACACTCATTCAACACTTAGTATTTCTTATGCACATTAAAGAAAAAATTTTATTAATGGAACAAATCAATGCGAAAAGAGCGACTTATTTCAACATCGAAATGTATGCACTTAGACCTCCAGAAAACAGGAGCATTGATTCTTCTAATACAAGATGTTAATATGCTTGAGTAGCACGGTATTCCACACATGTGATGTGATGTGATTTGGCATGGTATATGATATGAGGGCTAATATAATGCAGTAAAACACTTATTTATGCAAGTGTATTTGTTGCACATGGAACAATATTTGATTGGAGTAAAAAAAAAACAAAAAGAAATCAAGGGAAATAAAAAATGGATGTTAATATAGGAGATCAACCTTTGAGAAGAGTAGGGCAAGTCAGGCAAACATAAAAGTATGTTTTATCAGGGAGGGCTATCCTATGGGGATAGTAAGGCTATCCAACATAAGCTTGTTAGGTAGCCCTATGTAGTCTTTTGTAAATCACATAATTGTAAAGTCAGTATAATTTTCTTATTTAACAGACTATTTTAGTCCATCGTGGAGAAGTAAATATTTGATGTATTTATTGGTAAATAATGCTCCTTGATCTTGTTTTATTTGCACTCTTACAATACACGTGGTAATACGTTGCTGACAGAAGGAAAACCTAATCTTTAAAATAATTTTCACAATACCCATTGGATTGGCTTTAAATTTGGTTTTCTAGTGTGACTAAAGGAGTACAACACAAAAATAGCCTATATAATTCATAGATGCTGCTTGATCTTGTTTTATTTGCACTCTTACATTACACATGGTGATATATTGCAGATCAAAGGAAAACCTAATCTTTAAAATATCTTTCAGAATACCCATTGGATTGGCTTCAAATTTCGTTTACTAGTGTGACTAAAGGAGTACAACACAAATATAGCCTATATAATTCATTGATGCTGCTTAATCTTGTTTTATTTGCACTCTTACAATACACGTTGTAATATATAGCTGACAGTAGGAAAACCTAATCTTTAAAATATCTTTCAGAATACCCATTGGATTGGCTTCAAATTTAATTTACTAGTGTGACTAAAGGTTTACAACACAAATATAGCCTATATGATTCATAGATGCTGCTTGATCTTGTTTTATTTGCACTCTTACAATACACGTGGTAATATGTTGCTGATAGAAGGAAAACCTAATCTTTAAAATGATTTTCACAATACCCATTGGATTGGCTTGAAATCTGGTTTACTAGTGTGACTAAAGGAGTACAACACAAAAATACCCTATATTATTCATAGATGCCGCTTGATCTTGTTTTATTTGCACTCTTACAATACATGTAGTTTGTTGTAAGTTTTGTTGCAGAATTTTTAGGGTCCTAGATAGGGCCACCACATTTGTTAGCAGATATACTAAAGTCTTACAATAAAGCTAATTTTACCAGAACAATAACACAAGTATAAGAGGAAATATTATTTCAGGAGTATTATTTTGGCAAAATTTCAACCAACTCACAAAGTCTGTAGAGTCTAGGTCAACATACTATCGACAGTGTACATAAATATGCTCTTTATGTGTATATTGTTATTCTCAAGTTATTTACATATATGTGACATAGCAAAAGAAAAAGGGCGATGTTGCTGTATTCTAAATTTATGTTTAACTTACAGAACAGTTTTCAAAGTATATATATTTCACACCGTGGAGTCTGATTTTACCATCAGCTTCTTTTGTATAAACTATTTTTTTTTTTTTTGTATATTACTCTGTAAACTCCCACAGCTCAAAGTGAAGCATCCATTAAAATAAATAATGCTTACACAAAAAGGAGTTAAGCTTACAACCTGTATTGTAGAACAGGAAACAGAGCATTTCAGACAATGCTCAGATTCAGTGAATTGTAATTAGGAGTTCTGTTTTCTGACCAGCTTACTATTCTGCCATGCACCAGTGGGTTTCAAGAAATTCCAAGGCCTGAAGAATCTAACAAGTACTAGATCAGTTGTGTTCTGTAGGACAGTTTTAAAAGCCCTTGTAAAAGCAGCCAATTTTGACAAGTTTATGCTTTGTTGTATTTTGTTGCATCTAATGTATCAGATCTTTCTTGTGATGGCAGAAATGACCTCATGTGTATAAGAGCATGTAAGATATGGTCACTTGAGAAAGAATTTGACTCAAGGAAAGGGAAGCAGAGTTAAAGACAGGGTTGTCTCCCTTTAGATGCTTACTTGGAGATGAGTGAAAATTTCATTATAGGAATAAGTTTAGTTGAAAGCTGTAGTTTGAAAGAAACACCAGCAGCCAGAAAGAGATCTTGTAGTGTAGTGATGGACTTTTATCACAATTAGAGTGAAACAAGCAAAATCATGAAGAATTTGTGATACAGGAGTAATTTCCAGTCTAGGAATGAAACAAATACAGAGCTTTATTGATTTTTGCCTTAGCACCATTGTGCCTCTTGCTAATTTATTGAAACTGTTTCCAGTAAGTGAAACCTGCTGATAGTTCATTTTGAAATCATGTTTGCCATCCCTTTGTACATCTCCATATCACCTTCTTGCATAGGCAGTAAATAACTGTATCAAAACTAATTTAAAAAGTAACTAAAGCAAATTTATTAGAAAATGTTTTAAGAAGCTTTAAATGTATTGTGTCTGAATTTGTTTTGACACAGAACTGTATATTCTTTCATATGAAAGCAGCCAGTGGGTATAATTACATGGTATTTTGTGTATTTTTTAAATGTAACGTCTTTTTGTGCTAAATCCAGACCATCATGGCATAACAGGTTGGGTGATGCTATCATCCTTAAATTTCATCTTGGATGCAATCTCATTTTCTAGTAGTTTATGCTTCATATTTTTAATCTTTTGTGCCTCTGTGTGAAATATCGTTCCTGCTAATTGTATGTAAGGATGGGCAAGGAAAGTTATTTGTTACAGCAATTGATATTGTTTTATAAAATGGGGAACTGCAGTATTGATTGCTAAATGCATTGGGTTTTAAATAGGTTGATTGCTAGAGCACTAACATCCAAGGTGAAGGCATGCACAGCAGCCAGTTCAAAACCTGTGGCACAGCATTACTACTCCTAGTTGACTCATTTGTTAAATATATTCGTGACCCCCTTAGGTGGTGGGAGGGACCATAGCGAGGTGCATTATCCTCGCAATAAAATGACACATCAGTCCCCAGACTAACAGGTTTCTGTATTACCTTTACCAATTTTCATCGCCAAATTATTTATCAACAGTTGTTGGCACATACAAGTATGGGTGCACCTGCATTTGATGTGTTCATTCACGTTACATGTTGTACTCACCTGAATGTTTCATCTGCGGGGCTTTACATAATTTTTCCCCTTCTGGTCGTTGTAATGTTTAAAAAAAAAAAATCTCAAAGTGGATGTTGCGACCAAGAAAAAAAGTTCGTTGTGAAGTTATTTTCTGATGGGTAAACAATAAAATTGGCATATCACCCCACTTACCAGGCTTTATATCATTCATGGAATGTAAAGTGAAATTGTTTCTTAGGAAAATATTTTTAGGAGTGTTAAAATTTTCAAAATATATTCAATTAGGTTTAAGGACAGGGCCGCCGAGAGCCAGCATGGGCCCTGGGGCGGACGACCTCTACGGGCCCCTTGTAATCGTAAATTATTTTCCCAGTATATAATATGCTTATAATTTGATTGTCAATATCCATATTTCATTCAGTAACGTAATATAGAATGCAAAGATCCCGACAAGTGCACTAGTATCTACATCACTACTTGAACATAAGAGTTGTTTACACGTAAGTGGTTAGTAAATGAGGAAAACTGATATTAAAGGACCAAACTTGTAGTACTCCCCTCCATAGAAAAAAAATCCCCAGAGTGAGGAATGTTATGTCAACCTTTCTATGAAAGAAATGGAAAAGGAGGAAAAAAATCCCCCTTCACAGCCCAGGTACACCAGACCCCCCTCTCGTCAGGCCAGCTTAAGCATCTCTCGTGACCTTTAGTATTTACTTTTACTTTTACAACTATTATGAAGTGGTTCTTTAATTCTCCACTCGCCGTGATAAAGCCTCAGTTGCTGGCACGGTGCAAAACACAAACAATCTTTAATTCTCCACCTGGTTATTGGTGCTGAAGATCTTTGATCAGGTATAAAAATGGAGGCAAATCTGATTAACAAAAATATGTATAACTTCAAAGATGACGGCTGAAACTGTGATGCATATAAATCTGGATATGGTTTTAACCAATCTTAAAGCTATCATTCAAACACAAGCAGCATCATGACCCTTAATCCATTTTAATGCAGTCCATTCAACCAACAACAACAAATTATGACGGAGTATAAACACATTATCATGACCTGTATAGTTTCTTATATATGTACACGCAAGTGGTGGAGGTAAATAATAATCTCCCCTCCTTCACACCTAAGACTCACAATAAAGAGGGAAACAATTCCGTAAAAGACTCTTCCCAAGTGTCATCTCCCAATACAGAAGAAATGTCACTGCTAGGTGAAGCGGCATCGCTAAGATCAGAACTCATGCCTGAATCACTCAAGTTCTCTTGGGGGGTGTCTTCATACCTGGACAGGTCTATAAAGCTAAGTCTTTCAAAACTGCTGACATCCTTCTTGGGGGATGGGGGAGTGCTGCCTTTACTTGGGTTGTGCTTCCTCTTGCGTGTTGGGGTTTTGTCTCCTATGACAACTGTGTTTGTTACCACATTCATTACTTGCTGTTGAGGTTCAGAATGCACTGGGTGTTTCTGAGTCTGCTGCTGGTTATGCAGAGCTGGATCTTGAAGCTGCATCTCGGAAGTTTCTAGTTCTGCCAGGCCAAGCAGGCTTTCAAAGTCCAGAAACTCGGCACTTGGGTCATACTCCATGTCATAGCCCATGCCCTGGGAGACATTGGTGATCACCTGTTTGGTGATATCCGTAGTGGTGGGTTTGGGTACCGATTCCAGAAGTCCGTCTGCTGCCTCTGGCAGGAGTGACACCATGCTGTTGTTAGTGTTGTCCCACATGCTGGAACCAGTTGTCAAAACCATAGACCCAATGCTCAAATCTTCTTCACAGCTTGCCACAGGCATCTGGCCAGAAGAAACCGTCTTTGGCCTGACAGACACTGGAAGTACCTTTTTAACTGTGGAGGCCAGCACAAGACTTGGCTCAAGTGAACCACTACACATGGTATTGCTGGAGGAGTTGGAAGTACTACTAGCACTGGGAGCAGGAGGCTCCTCTTTGTAGTAAATATGGTCAAACTTGATCAGTTCATTGAGGGATTCCAGCTCTGCTGCTGTGGGCCCCACCAATCCTGTGTCTTGTGGCACCTCTCCAAAGTTGGCTCCAGGGCTACTGTGTTTTGTGAGGAGCGTCGTGCTGGACGCGTCTGTTTGCGCTTCCGGCTTGACCCCTCCACTTTCTGCAGTGAGCTGTTGTAGCAGACTAAGCAGAGCATCAGACTGGAAAGAAAGAAAAAATCATGTATAGACAATATACTTTAATATGTGTGACACTTAAAAGGCTCAAATAACAAAATCATAAATAAATAAACACCTTAGAAAGCAAAGCAGCTTAACTCTTTAAATCAATTCCTGTAGGATCCAGTTTCCCAATTAACTGTTTTATGATTATTTTCACATTTTTCAAGATACACTCAATTTTCATCATTCAAAAAGTTACAAAGACATTCTTGTCCAATACATTTGTAATACAATAAAATAAATCTTATTAAAATTTTGCCCTAACTGGAAAAAATATTATTAATGCAAAGTTTCAAATGATCACTGAGCCCCAGACGTGTGAAATCTCTTACCTCATTGTCAGAGCACAGGCCGCATAGTGCATCATCAAGTGAGACAGAGCCTGAATCTGTTCCTTCGGCAGAGAAACAGCAGGTACTGCAGACCCGGGGGACTCAGGTTCTGTCTTGCAAAACAATGCACTGGCATCTGTGTTGGTGATTCTGTTGCCTGATGCAGCTGTGTTAGCTGGAGGTGTAGTCACTGGGGCATTCAAGCATTTTTTTAAGCGACAGTTTTCTTGCTGAAGAGATGATCGGCTGACACGAAGTTCTGCATTCTCTTTCATCAGTTGTCTGTTGTGCTCCTGTAGCTGTGCAACTTTCTCTTCCAGCTCCACCATTAGGGCTTTCTTTCTGTCACGAGCTGTTTGTGCTGCCACACGATTCTTCAGTTTCCTATAATTAGAAAAGCTTAGTTTAGTATTTAATGTATAAAGAATTTTCTTTAAATTGATCACTGTTAATGATTTTAGCCAAGAGCTATTCTTTTCATATTCTGCAATTCTGAAACAACGTTGAGTACCTTTAACAGCAATATAACTTAGGTTTATCCCCTCCTGTTGAGTCTGTCTCCCCTTAACTTTCTGTTGTAAGATGTACATACATCATAATTAGGACAGTATTGGAGTGAATTTCAGCCTAATCAAAACCCATCATGTCTTCTAATTTCATCATAGCGCTAATGCTTGCTACAGAATAGCAGCCAAACCTGCATAAGGAGATTAATTCTGTAAAAAAATAAAAATCAATTACACAAGAACAATGGAGTGCTTGCATGCTTCTAGAAATGTCATCAGCTCCAACCCCTCACCCGGGCCCCGCAACCGCTCCCCTTCACCACAAACAATGAAAACAAAAACAATAGCCAATCTGAATTAATATTTTCAGGGATCTAATATGTTGGTATTTCTGGCATGTTGGTATTTCCGGCATGCTTCTGGAATAACCGCCCGAAGCTGTTAGGTTGCACATTACGTCAGCTAAAAAAAAAAACAAAAAAAAACCGCTATCTGCGCTTTGCGTCACCGCCACGTCAGCGGTGTTGTAGATGTGAACGCGTCCCGTTATCGACATTTTCACATCCTGTTTCTAGAAAGCACCACGCCCACAAAAATGACACAAATCACGACATCTGGGGCGAAAATCATTCAACAGTTTTAGCACATGATACACAATTTACCAAGATAACGTTTCCTAGTAACGAATAAATGCTAGTTACCTTCTCAATATTTTTTCATCGGCTGACAGATGTGTCAGCCTCTTTCTTTTCCTCGGCTGCCCACCGCCATCAGCGAATACGTCTTCGATATCTGCCATCGCGAACGAATTCGCGCTTTTTGTTCCGAAGGCGGTGATGACTATTGCTTTCGGTGGAAGCAAAGACATTTTACAGTCCGTGTCGATCGCTGGTCAGCATCAAGTCGTCAAAAGAGTTGCCGTCGGGGTTGAAAATCACGAGAGCTTGACTTTCATGTCATCTTTCCTGCTTCGTCCTCCCAAATGATAGCCGGGGAAGGCTGACGTGGTCTTTATCGATTGGTCGTTGCTACTGACGTCATCTGACGTTTCCGAGCTCCGATTGGCTGAACGAATACAAACACAACAACAGCTGGGGTCAAGCTGGTGACCTCAAAAGCGCTGTACGAGGGAGAGCGGAGGTGTGCGTGTTGTTGCTGCAATAAAAATAGCTTCCACCAGGCCACGGGACCTACAGACGAGGCACTTGACTAACCTGTACACGCATGATGAAATCCACGGGATTCATTTCACTATTCTATTCTGTACGTATCTCGAGAAAGAATCGATCGAAGTCGTTTTTGGTGCAATGGCTGCCATATATCTGCTAAAGAGTAATAGTCATAGATTGAACAGTTCGTAACCTAGAGTCCTAGATAATTACCATTGCTACGAATATGTCGATAGATTGTACATTCTCTAATCCACCCTTCTAAGATTTTGGGTGGCTTCGATTTGACACTGTACGCATGCGCGGTCGGACCATTGATCGAAGTACAAATACAAATAAGACTGAAGCACCTTGCACGTACTATATCTTTCCATGCAGTGACTGTGAAGTGTTCGCATATAATTATGTCAGCATCATCAAATCTTTCTGTCAATAACCCTGACAGCACACGAAGCCTCTGTGGCCCCCACCTTTTTTTTTCCAGCGAACTGGAAATATATTTGTATGAATTCATGCACATACGTTTAAAATGCTTATAACTATTACAAAATGAGTTCAAACTTTCAGTGGCAAGCTCACTGACAGATGACTCGAGCACCTGCAGAAGCTCTTCCTAGGAGGCGAACATCCGTTTTTACAGCCATTTGAGCGTTTCCTTTAGAATGATGCCTTCTCATCTGCTACACGTGAGCTTTGATGGAAGACTCGATTGTGACGTGAATCACATAAAATATACGACAGCTCTAACGCCTAGTTAAGGATCACTTGGTCGATGGAATCACACCTGTTCCAACTATATCTATTATACACAGCACGTGTCATGATAAGAAACAGCAGTGGCCGTTGTAGCGGCGATGGGCTTTATCAATATGAATCACTGTTATCTACGAGTATCAAAATACGGGTCACACACACACACACACACACGCACGAACGAACGAATTAAGTGATGTGATGCAACCACATTACACTTGAGCCTCTTCGACTAGCAGCGAGTTCTGTTTTTCAACCAAGTTACAGGCGAAGCGTGTGCGTACAACTGTACGTACGTGTTTTTGCATCTCTACAAGTTATCAACCTCAGACCCAGTCCCTAGCACTAACCCTAAAGCCTTTTTCCAAACCCTAACCGTCACTCAAATCAACAGCATAATTTTAACGCTAACCCAAGCCATAACCGAAGCCGTAACTTTAACACTAACCTAACACACACACACAGACAGCGGTTTTTGTCACAGAACAACAGGTGAAAAAAAATTGTTAAGTTATCGGTGTGTCCCCGAACTCGGCATGAAAACATCAGATGCGTACAGGTGTACCGTTAACTATTTGACGTGTTTTGAGAGCTGCAGCCTCTTTGAGGACAGTCACGTGAATATACGGCGCACGTCTTGAGTGTTCGATCGTTCCTTCACACAGAGCAGAAGCTAGCGACTTGAGGAACGCAGGTGAGTCAGCCTTATTGAAGCATGTCATGCACACGATGTGCTGGAAGATTTTTTTCCGGCATGATAGAAATAATGATCGGCACAGTACAAATAAGCATCTAAAACTCTTAATTCTTACAGCAAATCGTCTTGGCAAACTTAAAACATGTATGGATACAGGCCGGTACCCTGGCAAACGGAAGAAAATGAGAAATGAAATCAGATGCTATCATACAGTGACATAGCCAAGCCCGTTCTTAGCCCCCGCGGGGCCCGAGGCATAGGGCACGTGTGGGCCCTCGACCATAGCCTATAGCTGCCATATTAATCAAAAGGGGCTAGGCAGATGCCTCGTTTGCCTGCCCATAAGCACGGCCCTGGGCATAGGAACCAGGGGGCAAGGGGAGAAGCCGCCCCCCTCAAAAAAAGATGCTGAGATGACAAGAATGTGAGCGTCGTTCACTGTCAGCATGCAGTTTGCACCGCCTACCCCACAAAAAAAAACAACCTGGCCTACCCATGTATATTATAGACACTGTTTACTGTGGATATTATAGATGCTGTAATATACTGTATACATTATAGACACCATAATATACTGTATACATTATATACACTGTAAAATACCATGGATATTATAGACGCTGTATACCATGGATACTATAGACACTGTTTACTATGGATATTATAGACACTGTTTACTGTGGATATTATAGATGCTGTAATATAACTTAGTCATTATATATTCCATGTCATATATCATGGATATTATAGACTCTGTAATATACCATGGGTGCTCTTAAAGGCTCTGCAATATACCATGGGCATTGTAGATACTATATTATACCATAGTCTTAATACATAATGTAGGATGCTATGGATATTTTAGATATTGTACTGTACCATGTACATCATAGACACTGTAATATACTTTGGTCATTATATACACTGTAATACATCATAAACTATGATATGCTGAGGATATCATAGACACTATAAAATAATTTGTTCAGTATATACACTGTAATATACCATGCCCATTATATTTTCTTGGTCATTATAGTCACTGTAATATTCAGTGGACATTATAGACACTAAAATATATTGTAGTCATTATATACATTGTAATATATTGTGGTCATTATGTAGACTCTAATATGCCAAGGATATTATAAACACTAATATAACTTATATTAGTCATTATGCATGCTATAATATACCTTAGTCATTATACATTCTGTGGTCATTATAGTCCCTGTAATATACAGTGGACATTATACACACTGAAATATATTTAGATCATTATGTACATTGTAATATATTGTGGTCATTATGTAGACTCTAATATGCCAAGGATATTATAAACACTAATATAACTTGGTCATTATGCATGCTATAATATACCTTAGTCATTATACATTCTGTGGTCATTATAGTCCCTGTAATATACAGTGGACATTATACACACTGAAATATATTGTGGTCAATATATATACATTGTGATATATTGTGGATACAATAGACACTGTAATATACCATTGACATCACAGACACTGTTGTTGTTGTTGTTGATGTTAATTTTAGGAGGGAAAAATATTAAAGACGATTTCACACTGTGGTGGTGAGGGGGTGGGAGGGGTGGGCGGCAAAATGAAAATATCTGGGAGAATATGGGGAGTGGAGGATGGGAGGGGAAGGGGTTAGGATAGGTGTGGGAGGAGGGTTGCTGCTCTGTGATGCTGTACAAGTAGGTGCTGTTTACTGCTGCTGGTTCTCTCTTTTCTTGTTGTGGTCTGGATGTCCAGGAAGCCTGCCAAATCCCCCCATGGTGGTGTACCGTACTGGTTGTCAGATCCCTTATGTTGCCTTATTCTTAATGTTAAGACTTCTATTTACTTTTAGGTACTATATTTGTTTCATCGTTAAAGGACTGTCAGTTTGTTATAGTTTTCTTTTTAATATTGTTTTTGTTTGTATAAACCTGGTATTTGTAATGTTTGTTAATGTCTGTACAGTTTGTGTTTATTTTTGTTATTAGGCTTATATGTTTAATTTATTTATTGTTAACCTACATTATGTTTGGTTATAGTTTCTGGTCATGGTTGAGTAATGGAACCCCATATTTCCTATGGTTTTTTTTCAAAGATACTTTAAATTTACTTTATAGTTGTCCTAGGTCAACAGCCTTATTAATTCATTTATGCAAAGTTTATATTTTCTTATTTTGAGTTTTTGACTTTTTTGGGGGATATTATCCAGTTTAAATTGTATTGTTTACTTGTTTACATGAATCTAGAATTTGGATGGCTTGCCACCACCACCATTGTTACCACTAATGACAGTATAGCATGCCATAAATCTTGGGTGGGTTAAGGCAACTGTTGATGCTTAATGCCAGTCTATATTTACTAAGACCTGTCTGATGTCTTCTCTTTCTTGTTTTCATTACACTCCAGCAGCACGTCTGTCATCACAAGCATGTAGGATTGTCTTTAAATCTAGTTAGGTATTCTCCATTAAGCCTTATTCTAGCTACTTTGGTACTAGACACTGTAATATACATGTACTATAGTCATAGACTGTAGATGTATGCAGATATTACAGACGTTGTGCATAATGTCTATGTGTATACTGTAATGTGCCATAGTCATTACTGATGATCTGTACACTGCAATATATAGTGGTCATTATAGATGAGGTGTATAGTACCGTGGTCATTTTAGATGAGGTGTATAGTACTGTGGTCATTATAGATGAGGTGTATAGTACTGTGGTCATTATAGATGAGGTTATAGTACTGTGGTCATTATAGAGGCGTATAGTACTGTGGTCATTATAGATGAGGTTATAGTACTGTGGTCATTATAGAGGTGTATCCTTATACTGTGTTAATACTGTGTACACAGTAATATACTGTGGTCATTATAGATGAAGTTTTTACAGTAATGTACTGTGGTCATTATGATAACAGTAAGGTACAGTGATAATTGTGTGTGTGTGTGTGTGTGTGCGTGTGTGTAACGTGTCGCAGCAAGTGGCGATATCAGATGGCAAGTCCATCGCCATCTGTTCCAACCCTCCGACAAACATGGTTTCTGTCTGTCTGTAATATAATGCACAGGAGAAATAAATCCGTGATAAACATCATTTCACTTTTGTTACAGGCGTCCGGTTGCATCTGAACGTCGCCGACTGCTGTCGCCAGCAATTTGTTTTCCTTTTTTATCATTTCTGGACGTACTGCAACAATAAGCACAGCGGTCATGGATAAATCAGACCTCTCCCACCCTAACGATCCTAACCCTGTCAGCGACCCTTCTCCAGCGCACACTCCAAGTATAGTCACTGTGGATGGGGACCTGTTCCCGAGATTTCACCTGACAACCTCCACAGAGGACCACGTGAGAGGGCTGCAGGCCATGCCAGTGCGGGAGGATGACATCTTCATCGCGGCCTACCCTAAGTCAGGTCTCCATCTTGTTTGTGGCATTGACGGGCTGTTAAACATGTAATAGAAACATTTTTTTCTCAAATGGCTGGGCTGAACAATATTTCCTAAACTCTGAGCTGAACTCAATATAAGACAGTATTTCTCAAATGGCTGGGCTGAACTTGATATAAGACAATATTTCCCAAACTCTGGGGTGAACCCGACATAAGACAATGTGTGTGTGTGTGTGTGTGTGTGTGTGCTGAATGGTGATGGTGACCATGCAAGCTGTTGTTTCATGGCAGGCACGCACTGGCTGTGGGAGATGGTGCACATGCTGGTGTCGGGGCGAGCGGAGTATGAGACGCGCACCAAGGAGCATCTGATGGTGGAGATGGTGGAGTTGGACACGGTCACCTCCCAGCCCTCCCCTCGCCTCATCAACAGCCACCTGCGCCTGCGCAACCTCCCGCGCGAGCTCGTCTCCAAGCGGTCAAAGGTCATCCACGTGACGAGGAACCCCAAGGATATCGTTGTGTCGCTCTATTTCCACATGACCCAGATGAAGCATTTCCCACAGGACCTTACCATCACCACCTTCGTTGAAAACTTCCTGGAAGGCTGGGATTACCCAGGCATGTGCTTGCATTATGCTCTGCTTACCTCCTTGTCTCAATTTATTTATGTATTTAAATAGCTACTTGAATAACAGCTTTTTAAAGTTGTGGATCATGATCTGTAGAAGTTATGTCATACTACATAGGGTTATATTATACGGGTATGTTTAAACTGTTTACTGGTTATGTGTAAGCTAGGTAATGTAAAAATACGATTTTCAACCACCCCTGGTAGGAAAGTTGTCAAGTTTCGGATTCAGACTTCGTTTCCTGGCACAAATATCTGTGTATATGGCTATAACACCTCCACCATCCATAGTGCGAAAAATAATATAAGTTAACAAAAATATTTTTAAAAACACACTTTAATGTGAAACATACTATCAAGGGTAAAATAATTTTTCCCTTATGTCTCGGGATTTTCTTTCATACATATAACTCAAAATATAAAAGTGTTAGGGGCCCCCGGGTGTTCCAAGTTCCAAGAGCGTCCCCTCACACTTTATATTTTAAATTTTAAGGTAAAGAAGGTGAAGGTCTAAAGGTCATCCCATAACCTTTTCAGGTCGTTGGGGAGTGAGGTGTTAGAGACCCCACTTTTCTCGGGGCCAGCGTTTACATGAGGGTGGTGCCCATCTCCTCTCCCTCGCTGCCTTACCTTCCCCAACCCTCTATGGAGTCAGGTACCCATTCCCGTCAGCTGGGTCGACTGGGGGAAGTATGCTGCGCTTATCGGGAATTGAACCAGCGCGCTCTCGGTTCGGACGCCAGCGCCTCTAACCACTCGGCCATCCGCTTCCCCTATTTTAAATTTTATGTATGAAAGAAAATCTCAAGACGTAAGGGAACAATTATTTTACCCTTTTTAGTACATTTTAAATAAAAGTGTGATTTAAAATTTTTTATACTTATTTTATTTCAACCTTTGTAGTCTTTGAGATTTTTTTCTGTCAATTTTCATCTCGGCGCTCTTCCAATCGCAATGCTTCTCGGCTTCAGTCTCTGAAGATAATTTCTCCTGATGCTTTTGCCTCTTCTTTTGTAGTTATCTTTTTTTTCTTTGCGCTGCAGTTTCACCACCTGTGTTCTTTCTTTCTCACGCTCTCGCCATGCAGAGGGTCGAATGTCGTCGCAACATGACGGTTGCTAATCTAGCATCTGGCTACCTGACTGACTGAGGCGCGGCTGTTTATTTCTACCCGCTTTCTGCATGACAGGGTGTATCGATTTCAGGGTAGTCTGATGCGCCGGGGAACAACAAACATAGACACGGTTCTGCATGTCATGGTTTATCGATTTTGTCGTTTTACTTTCTGACTATTCCTTTCTTTTAAACCGAATTAGGGGAGATAAATATAGTTTACCCATCCATGAGCAGCAGTTACTTATCTCCCCTAATTCGGCTTATCAGTTCTCATACAACAAAATTTACTACTTGTGGACTGCTGGAAATGATTTAGTATTGTATTGTCTCCGGCAATGAGTAACTGGTGAAAATTTCAGACCTCTAGGACGATGGGAAGTGGGTGAAAAATCGATCACAAAATTCCACCCGACACATGGAAAGCAAGTTAAATAAAAGTATGTAAAAATATCACCACTGGAGGATCCTCTACCAAATAAACCAACCATCAACTGTAAACGTACGGGTAAGTCAGGCCACATGTATTTTTCTAATGAAGACAAAAGATATAAGCAGCATAACCATAACAGAAAACGAATATTGAATACATATTTGAACAGACACTTCCACTCAGTGCTGCTGTTATCTCAGTCACTATCCCAACTGTCACCAGGAACCTGTGACCAAACCAAAGACCATAGATTAGAAAGATGTGTCATACTGCCCGGTCCCCTATAAAAAAAGCAAGGACCGTTAGTCAGCAGCAGTCATTAGCACTCATACAAAGGAGATGCGTTCAAACAGCAAGGAGAGATGTGCGATATTTTTTTGTCGGGCTTTTGCGGAATAACTCGAAATCTAGTGATGATTGCATTGAATGATAATACTTTTGTATGCTACTCTATCTCACATGTGTGTTTCAACATTAACGTGTCAAAGGTAGAAAAATTATGATTCTAACCAAAGACTTACACAAGGGCTTAAATCTCTCCACAAGAACTGATTTTAGTGTTGTTACTTTCTCTGTTTCATTTATTTATTTACCATGCTTAATTATTTACCTTTAATGTATTATATACATCTATCCACTAATGCAATAATAAGAATAATAATAGACGAATAAAAAAGCGCATACTCACACTCGTAAGGAGCATGCTCTTAGTGCTAAAATACAATAATGAGACATGGGCAACATACGAGGGACAGGAAAACAAAGAACATATGAAATACGAAAGGAACAACAGTACTGATGATGAATAAAAACAAATACAGATAAAACCAAGAGGAACCCAATAACAAGGAAACTGACCTGAATATGGAAGCCATTTTCTGGGGCATATGAAAGTAAGAAAGACGGTAAAGGACATAACACTTTACACAAATACTTATATTTCAAATAAACACTGAGCACAAAAAAATTTTAATCACAGCCAAACAATTTTTTGTGGACTGTTTCACTAACACTTGCTTGCGATAGCAGACTTTCTCTCTCCCATTGTTTTTGCCATTTGGTCCCAGCAGTCACATAGTAAAAAATCCACAGACTTAGCAATGTATGTTTATTCACTGTCAGTAACAAATGGCTTTAAGTCAAAATAACTCATAGGTGGTTCAATTTCATCAATTTCATCAATTTCCTAGCCTTACATGCTGGAGGATTAGTTTGTTTTCTTTCAGCATGAAGCTCAGACTAAATTGAGGAAGAGGCTTCTCACCATTTTGTTCAAAGAGCAAGGTCTGTTTCCTCTTGCCTTCAGACTGCATCGTTAATTTTCCTGCCACTTTATTACTGCGCAGAATGTGTTCCATGTGGTCTGTGAATGTTTTCTTCAACTCTTATTTAATCACATGAAACAGCTGTGTTCACTTGGCATTGTGTGACCGCCTTACAGTAAAGCAAACTGTTTCAAAGTCAGGAACTGCTCGTGCTGTGCACCAGAAAGTTTCCCGGTGAGTTTGCCTTGACAATCGCTGCAAACCTTCACCCGTAGTTTGTAGTCTACACAACCTGCAGTGTCAAAGAGGACATTCGATTCTGCCAGCTGTACTTGAAAGTCTGGTAGAGAAGACATGGGTTGTGATATCAGCCCCACTGGTCACTGCACTTACAGGAAGTAGCCTGAACTATAGAACATTTTTATATCCTTCTTCAGCAATCTCCTTTCCTCTGGACCCAATCTTCGTACCTATGGGTAAAGAAGCATTCCACCGTAAAAGGAGGTGTACCAATACACCAACTGCATAAGACAAAAATAAAGAAAGAAAAAAACTAAACCTTTACACTAAAAAAAAAAAAACAAAAAACCAAGCATGGTGAATTGTGAAATAACTGTTGTAGCTTGACCACCTATTAACAAACCCTTCCTCAACCTCCTTCCCTCTCTTACCCTCAAAAAGAACAGTATACTAACAGTAATAACATGCATCGACAATGCAATTAAACTTAATCACAGCTGTGTACATTTCTTTGGGATTAAATGTAAACAATCGCCAAGAACCTATAGGTGTAGCAGATGAATTGTCACCAAGATCTTATTCAGCAGCACCAATTTTAATTCAAAGTGAAGCGAGGTATTTAAATTTAGTTCCTTACCTTGACTCATCTTTCGGGAAGCGGGAAAATACTTTCCTGGACATTTGTAGCGAGAATTGGTGCAGTTAACTGGGCAACAAGCAGTCCCGACCCTCCGTTTCTTCGTTGCCAACACGATAATGAAAGTCGCTTTGGGGCGAATGAGTCTGCGATGTACGCCGGAAGTGTTCGGATGATTCATCTTTCTACTGACTATCTTTGACCAAACCAAGACAATAAAAACTGGGTTTCCTGGGTTCGAATCTCGGTACCGACATACCTCCTGTTTGCAGAGCTGATGAGTCGGTGCTTTTTTCGGGGTAATCTGTGTGCGTGTGTGTGTGTGTGTGTGTGTGTGTGTGTGTGTGTGTGTGTGTGTGTGTGTGTGTGTGTGTGTGTGTGTGTGTGTGTGTGTGTGCGTGTGTGTGTGTGTGTGTGTGTGAACAAAGACGCTTATCACAGGTCGATCTAATCTCCATGGACGTTCACCAGGTACACACTTAGACTACTTCCACTACATGACCGAGATGGACCTCTGGCAGAGAGAGCATCCCGAGGTTCCAGTGATCAATGTCAGCTTTGAAGAGTTGAAGAGGGTATGTATGTTGTTGGAGTAGGCTGCTTTAGCCCGTTGTTCTTAGCTGACCCCTCCCCCTTCAATGTCCCGTCAGTTAAAGCAAGCAATAGGATAATTCTGTTGCTGCTGCTGTTAATAATATCAGCCATACACGCACCTTTCCCCAGTATAGATGACTTGAAAATCTACGCCATGTTTTACAGAGTTGGTGCATGAGCTCACGTGTTGTTTTATGTAGCTTTGAGTCTTAAATGTGCACAGAGGATGATCACAGTTGACGCAAAGAGCCTTTAACTTGTTTCATAAAGTTCAAGGAGAAGGTCTGTCTTAAAGAGGTAACACAAAGAACATTTAACTTGTCTCACGTGAAGGAACCTTTAACTTGTCTTCTACAGTCAGAGCCTAGTCTGACAGGTGCTGCAGAGGGCCTCGAGTTTGTTTCATTGCAAGATCTGTATACAGCATGCAGTGTTTTCAGTCTGTGAACGGTTATACCTGACATCTGTTGCCACACACACACACACACACACACACACACACACACACACACACACACACACACACACACACACACACACACACACGCAGACACTGCAGGCGAATGTAACATTACCTTTCTTCTTTATTTGTTATAAATGCGCTCGATGACATAAAAACTATCATAACATTAAAAAACGAAAAAAAACACGATCGCAACTACTCACCATATATAGTGTTATTGTGTGTCTGCATGTGGGTGGTTAGACGGGTATCTCGCTGACGCACGCGAGCTGACGTAAGTGCATGCACTCTAATGTACCAGCATTTTGTTTCGTGTGGAGTTTCAAACTACGGTGTCTTAATGGCATGCACATTGCATCTGTAATTAAAAAAAATCGTTTTCCTTTTTCACCCACTTCCTGCACTCTCTTCAAATTAACCTGGATGTTGCGAGACTCTCAGTCTCCTTCTTCCTGTTTCACGTGCGTCTGCCCCTCCAGTCGCCTGTAGAATCTGTCCGGAAGCTGGCGGACTTCCTAAACGTGGATGCCACAGAAAATCTTTGTGAGGAAGTTGCTGCAGCCTGCAGTTTTGAGAACTTGAAGAAAGCTGACGACAACAAGGATTTCCCGAAGACTGTTGCCTTCAAAGGTCCCAGGCTGCACTTGTATCGAAAAGGCAAGGCTCTCGATTCTGGACTTTAAAACCTTCCAGGGTTTCCGTGACAATCGAGCTAATGTCTTATTGCTCTGAGAAAATGTATCCTACATGGGCAGGCATTCACGAAGATAAATAGTCATGTGTTATGTCCACATCGATTATAAATAGTTCGATCAACAGGACGAGTGCTTGCGGGACTTTACGAGTCGCCCTTTCAGTTACACAATTCTTAGTTTCAAATATACCAAAGTTTATTACAACTCAGTCTTAAAACAATTAATTGATTAATAAATAAAAAACTAAATAAATTTAAAGATGAACCCAAGATTGCATGCGTACCTGTGTGTGAACGTTGCAGTCTGTTATACTTAGTTGACGACAAAAAACTTATTTTAAGTTTAATGGGGAATTATTGTTTAGATGCCGTTAATACTAAATCTTTAGGATAATTTCGAATGCTTTTTCTGCTCTAGGTGAGATCGACGATTGGAAGAATTTTCTCACAGTCGCTGTGAACGAAAAGTTTGATGCTCTTCTGACAGAAAAATTGAGTGGAAAACTGAAGATCCTAACTATCTGAACATACAAGGTCCATCTTACACCCTGCTATTATCAAGATTTAATTGGAACGGAATCTGTGTGCTAACCAGTGTCTGGTGTTGTTTAACAACTTTAAACGGAACCTTCAAGTTAATCTCGACAACCATACTCTTAAAACATTTAGATGTCTTGAAGAAATTGTCCTGCTTTTTGTTTTAAATCATAGCGTTTTAAAACTTGATAATTTCGTAGTGCAACTGTAACTAAATGATGAATAATGTCCACCTCAAAAGGAAAGTGCGTGAACCGAGGGAGATTTGTTTTCTATGGGATACCGAGCATCCATCTACTGTTAGCAGGCACCTTTTTGGCGCACGCACGCACACACGCACGCACGCACGCAAACATATTGTCTCTTCTTTCGTGCCTCTCTCTGTCGTTTGTCAACGTGTGTATTCAGAGAACATGCCGCAAGCTGTAATTGCTGTGAATTCGTTGAATGGTAATATTCTCGTGAATAAATCACGAAGTCCACCCTAGTTTAATATTTACTAGCCACTGTTTGTACCAGTATGTGCGTGTATGTATGTATGTATGTATGTATGTATGTATGTATGTATGTATGTATGTATGTATGTATGTATGTATGTATTGTTGTTGTTGCGTGGATGAGAGGCAGAAATCTACATACATGTATGTCTAAGTAGACGAATGGATGGAAGGTAGAGTGTGACAAAAATACTAAGCGAGAACGGACAACATGTCACAATGCAAACACATTTCCGACGTAAAATGCAAAAAGATTTAATGATTCTATTTCATCACTTGCAATGGCTGAATACAAGACTGATGGCAAAGACAAGTGGACACTAAGTGCAATCGGCTCATATTTCACAAAAGGTTGTATAGAAAAAAATCTAAACTCTGTGTGTGTGTGTGTGTGTGTGTGTGTGTGTGAAGCATAGTCCACACAACTTAAGATGTTGATTGTACTACAATAACCAAGCACACGATTTCTTTCCGTGACTAAGAAACTAAAAAGCGGAAGGCGTACCACGGGCTGACATCCCCGACTGACCACCTAAGTCCTAAGGGGAAGAGGGGAGGGAATGGCGGCTTCAAGGTGAGGAGGATGGGCAGGGCACGACGGCATCCTTGGCGCGGGACAGCTCGTGGATCTCGATCTCGCAGGACTGCAGGGAAGCCAGGAACTCCATGCCCTCTGGTTTGCGCGTCAGACTCCATTCCACGATCCTGTCCCACGCCTCACCGGACGTCAGACAAGGCTCCACCTTTTGGGCAGCCAGGATAGCCTGCAGTCACAAGTGTTCAAAAGCGAAATCTTATGATTTAATAAAAATTCCTGGTAAATAAGTAAAAAAATGGAAATGTTAAAAATGTGAATCTCCTCGTGATTCGATGTTAATGTTTGTTCAATGTCAGCTTCAGAATCCAAGTATTCATTCTAAGGTCAAGCTGTTTCTTGTACAGTTTAAACCCTCGCAATCGCCTCGATATCGCGTATCATGATGACTACAGTAATGAGAGAAAAGATGGTCAGTAGAAGTAGCAGTTGTTGTTTTCCGTGTCTACAGGGCGGAACGCGCAGGAACACTGACCTGCATGCACTCCACCGTACACGACCCAAAAGGGTCGCAGGCGTCCGTGATGTTGTGAAACACCTGGAGGTTGGGGAACGTCTGGAACCACTTCGACTCCTCCGCGCCAACGCAGCCTTTGAACGTATCAGGATCACACCTGTTTGAAGGCAAAAACACCATGGTGCAGTCATACAAGGGCATGAACAATAATTCGTTAGCAACACTCATGAACAGTCAGAGCCATCCGCTTCTTAGGTCAGACATGTCGGCTCCTGCAGCTGAGCAGTGCAGTCGACAGTCAATAATACAGTCGATACAGTACAGTAAATAGAGTACAGTGGCGACAGTACAGTCGATACAATACAGCCGATACAATAAAGTCGATACAGTACAGTAAATAGAGTACAGTGGCGACAGTACAGTCGACACAATACAGCCGATACAATACAGTAAATAGAGTACAGTGGCGACAATACAGCCGATACAATACAGTAAATAAAGTACAGTGGCGACAGTACAGTCGATACAATACAGCCGATACAATAAAGTTCATACAGTACAGTAAATAGAGTACAGTGAAGACAGTACAGTCGATACAATACAGCCGATACAGTACAGTTAATTCAGCATAGTCGAGAGTACAGTCAATACTGTACAGCCGATACATTACTGTGAAAGAAAATGTTTTTATAACAATGGCAAAGAAATAGAAGGTATATATAAATGAATAGAAGAATAAACAAATGAACAAGCAACAAAGGAACAAACAAAAGAAAAGAACGAACAAACGACCGTAGAAGCAAAAATAACAAAAAAACAAAAAGCAACTACGTGCAAAATAATAAAGGCTCAAACGAACGAAATACAACAAAATGAACAAACAAAGGAACAAAAAATCGAACGAGCGAGAAACAAAATAATGAACAAGCAAAAAACACAAAAGATCGATCTAACGAACAAACAAATAAATGAATAAATAAAAAAGAATAGCACGAACGAAAAAGCGAAGGATCAAACGAGTGAACAAACAAAAATGAAACGAACGAGCAAAAGAACAAAGGATCAGACGAATAAACGAAAGAGTGAACAAGGAAAAAATATGGAACGAACAAACAAGCAAACAAATCACTTCAGATACTTTGTACCTGGTCCAAAGTTCTGTCTTTGAGGACAAGCATTATCTTACCCACTGAGGGAGCCATAAGTGGTGCACATGGGTGACGTCAGCATGGCCTGCACGGGGTAGAAGTAGAGGAAGGCGTAGCACATTTCTTCTTGCGTGGACTCGCCGAACGTGACGGTACGGGGTTTATACGTGGAGCTGTACTCACACGTTGTCTTCAGCACATCCCCGGGCTCAACAGGGATGACGTCATCGTAGCTGTTTAAAAATAGAAACACGGTGAACACGTATAAAGCGACTACACAAATGAAAAAAAAAAGAGTGCATTGATTTCCTCGCCCTCCCCCGACGATTACCTACTATCAGCAATGTGAATAGTTTTACGTCATTGCTACGTCCTTCCTTCTTTACTACAGGTATTCGGCACTCCGACGTACTTGATTTGCAGCAATAGTATAGGTGCACCTCTTTCTTCAGAATTCCTAGAGGACTTAAACTCAGATGTACTTCCAAGTGAAATACTTGAAGCTTTCAGTGAGTTAGTTAACAGCAAGGCAGCAGGATGAAATGGGCTTATTGGGGGAATTCTTTAAAATTTCCCCTGCCTTAGAATCTCCTTTTTTTGCAAAATACTTTAATAAATTGTTCTCCACAGGCAACTACCCAAGCTAATGGGCTGTAGGCTTAATTCACCCAATCCACAAAAAAGATGATCCTAACCTCCCGGACAACTACAGAAGAATAACACTGTTAAACATCTGCAGTAACATTTACAGCTACAGACTAAACAACAGATTAAATAATTGAATAGACGAGAATGATAAGATTCTTGAAGTCCAAGCACGCTTTCGCAAAACATTATAGCACAACAGACCCAATATTTACATTATTTGAAATTGCCCAGAAACAGCTTGTCAACCGCAATAAAGTATGAATTACATTTATTGATTTTAAAAGCATTTGATTCAGTCATGAGAGAAAAACTCTGGAGGACCTTAGAGAAAAAAGAACCTAAAGGGTAGAATGTACCATGCTATTCAACCTATCACTATTTCTTTTTAAGGCATTTCAAATTCGTATGGCTGTTTCTTGAATAAGAGTATTATCTACTGGTTTGTAAGATAGTGTGTTAATGTAATTGTTGTCAGACTGTTCAAGTATTTATGGGTGTTTCTATGCTATTCGTAAATTAAGAGCTCATCTATTTATGTACCTGTAAAATCACTTACCCCTTGAAATGAGCCGGTGGCCTAATCAATAAAGTTCGTTCGTTCGTTCGTTCGTTCGTTCGTTCGCTCGTTCGTTCGTTTTCATTAGGTCTCCCAAATGGCGGCCATATTAACCATCATATTCATGCAAACCTCAGAAACCAGGGTCATGACCTGTAGAACTGGGAGCGAAAGCTAAGGAACGAGATGAAGTCAGACGTACCTGAAGAACTGCGGGCTGTCGTAGCTGTAGTGCTCATCATTGGTGAAGGTGGTGACCAGAGAGTTGTTCCTGTAGAGCTCCACGGTCATCTTGCGCCCTGAAAGATAACGGTGATAACACTGTTTGTCTTCTCGAGATGCAACTTTAGATTGTGTAGAATCAATCAATCAATCAATCAATCAATCAATCAATCAATCAATCAATCAATCAATCGTGTACCATTAACTCTTTCAGTGATTCAGTGCTTCTTTCATTCCTTCCTTCCTTCCTTCCTTCCTTCCTATATTAATTCATTCTTTCCCGTATTTCTTTATTTTCTTTATTTATATCAATTTTCTTCTTTCTCTCGTTTCTCGTCGTTCTTGATTCATTCCATAATTTTTTAGTATTTGCTTCAGTCTTTCATTCCCTTCCTTTTTTCATTCCTTCTTTTATCTTGCCTTTTTTAATTTCTTTATTCATTTGTTTATTTATTTTTTCATTTTTATTTCTTCGTGTATTCTTCATAAATTTGGGCCGCAGGCAGACAGACAGGTAGGAGAAGGTGACGGTGAAGAAAGAGATAAGAGAGAGAGAGAGAGAGAGAGAGAAGGGGAGAGTGGGAAGCAGAGAGCTCAGAGCCAGGCTAATACAGACAGGTAAGGCTCAGAGGTATAGGCCAGTGGTTTTCAAACTTTTCCAGACGAGTACCACTTTCGAAAATTCCAAATGACCGAATACCACCTCCCAACCCTACCCCCTACGAATATATATGCTAGTCTAGGACTTAGTCTTAGGTTCGCCGATATTTAGTATATGATTTAGTCAGTAATTAGTTCATTGTTAATATGATAATTTCAATATATTTGTCACAGGAAAAAATGCGTTCAAAAACGAAAGAAATTGATAGTTTGCAGATAAGCAATGAAACAGTTCACCGCAAACTGTTCAAATTTATTATCTTTCTAGACTAACAAAACTCTCCTTGAATCTTGTGGTAGTCATCTCTTTGCTTTTATTCATTACCAATAGTCACAAAAGTGTTTCATTTAAGAGTTGTGATTTAACATTCTTAAAATAATGGACTATCACCCATTTCATTCCCAAACAGACAACAAGAAATTAAGCTGACGACTTTAAGGATAAGTGCAGGTTTTTGTAACTTTAGAGAAGAAGTGCGAATGAAGAGACCACCTCTCTAAATTAATTAAACTGATAAGTTGGTATGTTATATTAACAGTTTTGTACTTGACCTTGCAGTCAGAAAAATTACTAAATTTTGGGTACTGCGTGATTCTTTCGGCGTACTGTGTGGGTACTCTATAATTAGTTCTTTTTATTTCTTTCTATTTCCTTTCTATAAAACAAACTGTACAAAATAAACAGCCTTTCCATGAAATAAAATGTTGATAGAATAAGTCTTTATCCAACTGTTATTGCTATTATATAATTCACGTACAGCTGGTGTGGCAAATATTTTGACCAACCTACATATAAAGAGAAAATCTTGAAGACACTGAGACCACGGACGTGTATAGGGTGGACTGCTGTCTGTCTGCCGAGACCAACGCTGAGCCTCTTGCGAAGTTCTCCGCTGTTAGTCTCGGCGAGCCTTAACAATGAATGTGAATAAACCGGAAGCTTCTTATACACCAGCCTCGTTCTAGTAGTTCAACCGAAACGTGACTAAACCGGAAGCTATTTCGTAACCAGCCTCTTTCTATGACTTCACTGAAAAAAAATCGTCTGCAAGCAGTCCAGTAATACAAGTCCGTGCTGAGACTGTATTCTTTGAGTTAGCGGCACTGCCTGTTAGTAACTATGGCAATGAAGTACAACTGTGACAGTATAGGGACTTGTTGTGTCGCTTGTCAGTCAGCTAAAAAAAAAAAAAAAAAAAAAAAAACCAAACAAACAAAAAACTTTCAATGATTATTCCACAGACCATAGACCACAGTTGGTCTCGGCAGACAGCAATCCACCTTTACACGTCCGTGGTAAAATATATATACCCATGGTGCTCGCGTACCACCTGTCATAAATTCCAGCAGTGGTACGCGTACCAGTTTGAAAACCTCTGGTAAAAAAGGTAAAAAGGTAAAGGTCATCCCATAACCTTTCCAGGTCGTTGGGGGAGTGAGGTGTTAGAGACCCCACTTTTCTCGGGTCCAGCTTTTACATGAGGGTGGTGCCCATCTCCTCTCCCTCGCTGCCTTACCTTCCCCAACCCTCTATGGAGTCAGGTACCCATTCCCGTCAGCTGGGTCGACTGGGGGAAGTATACTGCGCTTATCGGGACTTGAACCAGCACGCTCTCGGTTCGGACGCCAGCGCTCTAACCACTCGGCCATCCGCTTCCCATAGGCAGGTAGTAAAGCAGGTGTTCCGTGTTCAGACAGGTAGGACAGATGGACTAGCAAATGTACGGTCTGGCGGTAGTGCATGTGGTTGAAAGTCTATGGTGCAGTCTCTTACCCAGGTAGTGCATATGGTTGAAGGCCGCGAAGACGTAGATGGTCTGCCCGATCTTCTTGGTGGTGCACGAGGCGGCACAACGAGAGGTCACTTTTGTGACGTTGGTTCGCGGCGGGATGGCGAAATGCTCGTTGCCCAGTAACAGGACAGAGGCGTCGTAGGTTCGCAGATGCGGTGTGTAGTGGATCAGAAGGCCAGAACTGTCGACGTAGCTGTCAATCAGAGCAGGGTTGTTCCAGTGAAGCTGGAACAAAACAATGACTTAAGAATCTGCGCAATGAAATATTAGTGTAAGCTTTTACTGCACAATTCAAGACCATATTATGGCGTAAATACTTTGTGTGTGTGTATGTGCGCGCGCTGTACACGTCGGAGGAAAAAAATTTGCCCCGAGTGAGGATCGAACTCACGACCTTCAGATTTCTCCGTATTTGATAGACTATGAGACTGACGCGCTACCTACTGCGCTATCGAGGCTGCTACTACATGAGTGAAATCGTTGTTATTTTGAACTAATTTTCATTGTTTTGTTTATTTATATCGTCTTTTCTCATTTCTCTCGTTTCTCGTCATTTTGTATTCATTCCTTTGGCAAGTCCATTCATCTGAATTCTTGGTATGAATTATGTAAGTGAACCCGAGATATGCCGGACAGAATGTAGTATATAAATAGAGAGAGAAATATTGATTGCCATTTGACATGAAGGGCACAGTACTCATTTCCCCACCACACACACAATCGTCATAGCAACCGAATACAAACATTCTCCAAGAAGGATGCTTGCAAAATGCTAGGTACGTACGGTAAACTCAAGCACACACCTGGATGGCAAGTTTCTTCAAACCGTTCTTGCCGACGCGAACCCCGGCGTTGGGGTTGTAACAGTCTCCGTTGAGCCCCAGGGTCCACACGCTGATGATGGTCTTGCATTTTCTGTCTGGCAACATGTCGCACGGGTAGGCGGAGCGAGGCGCGACGTCTGAAGACAAAAGTGTAAGGGTGAAAGTGAGCACACATGCATCCACCCATTTATACACACACCAACGCACGCGCATACAGACAGAATGGAAAATGTTTATGTGTGCATCATAATCTCTCTCTCTCTCTCTCACACACACACACACTGTCCCGCTCACTTTCTCACTCTCTCTCTCTCTGATAGTAATGTGCTCGTCCTGCCCACCATCTTCGCAGCCAAAGATGACAATGTGGTGCAAAATGTAGCTGTTGTTGATGATGGGCTCTGTGGCAATGAGGTGGTAGTCATTGGCCTTGTCCTCGAATTCAAAGATCTTGCACATGTAGGTCGTCTCCTTGGCTGGCACGGCTGTCAGTTCCAGGCGCGCAGGTAGCTGGCGAACCCCTGGGTACAATCAACAAAATTTCTTACAAATGTTCCTCTCTGGTTGGGAGAGGCAAAGAGAACTCATCATCGTTATCCTAAAGATAAGTCGACCCACCCTCCTGATCTACTTATTTACCAAAGCTATATCAGTAAAGAAGGAAGGAAGGAAGGAAGGAAGGAAGGAAGGTGGAATAGAAAGATAAAATAAAAAAGAAAAAAAGGAAAAAAAATAAAGCACGAAGAAAAGAAAATAAGTAAAAAACACGCAAACAAACTATCGAGTACGTGGATGGCAGAACGTACCGGGTGCGTGGATGGCAGAACAATTGAACTCCGTGGACTTGCAGGACTGGGTCATCCACTCCTGCTGGGTGCGGAACAAACCGACGTGAAACTCCTTCTGCTGACAACGTGCGCTGTCAATGGGCTCGCAGACACCTGGCACAGTGCAATGTTGGGGCGATAATTGTATTAGTTTAGACTTCGTTACCCCCCTATTCTTTCTTACACGCCACACTGCTTGGGCCACGCACATTCATTTAGAATTGACTATACATCCTTATTCTTGCACATCATGCGCCTATAGGGCTAGTCAGATTATTTGAAATGTGTCTCCACCCATGTTCTGCAAATACGCTTATTCGCCAAAGTAACGACTTTCTCTTCTATTTCTCACGACTTATTCAAGCTCTCGAAATGTTGTATCCTCGTGAATATTTGGTTTAGGAGACTGTATTCCTCACAATTATTTATGCAAGAATTTCTTTTTTCACTCACATCGTCCAGAAGCCCTTCCCCTATTACCGTACTCCCGAACGCATGAAAAACAAGAAGAAAAAAAGAAGTGAAGAAAAGAAGGAAATACCTGGAAAAGGAGAGAGAGAGAGAGATGAAGAATGGAGTTTTCACATAGTACCAGCTGTCTTTATAGCAGTAGTTTAATGTATGGCTTCCATAAGAAATCCCATCTGCCGAACTTCGCAAAACCTTTGGCAGAAAGCTGTTGGTCCTCGACAGGAACCTGTCTGACTAACCTGGATGGGACAGCCCTGTGGAGGAGGTCGGGATGTCGCCAACTCGCCAGACACAGTTGGGGTCCCCAAGCTCCTCCCCGTTGGTTCGTCCGTCGCCGTCAGAATCTTTTTGACACAGTTCCCTAGTCCACTCCTGTAAAAGTCAGGTTTAAATTATATTTCTTACTTACAGAAGACAGCTTAAAAAATGAGAAGAAAAAATGTTCTATGAGATAAATAGAAGTACAGAGTTGATCAATTATATTTATTAAAACAACACACCAAAACAAACAAAAAAATGAACAAAATATAGCACAAAATAAAACAAGAACAAGACACAAAAAATGGAAAGAAAACTGATCAAAATAAAAGTCAAATGCAGACACGAAAGAATAGAGAAAGGCAAGCACTCACCCACAAAAAAAAGGAAGCAAAATTGACCAAAATAAAAGCAAATGAAAACTCGAAAGAATAGAGAAAGGCAAGCACTCGCCCGGCCGCCATCGTCGAAATCTTGACCAAAGGGATTTCTGGAGCCACCGCCATCTACGTTGAAGTGGCCCACCCCACGCCACAAGTAGTTGGGCTTGCAGGGATGTGGAACCTGCTCGCCGTTCGGGATGCGATCAGCAAACATTCGGTATCCATGGCAGGCCGCTGTCAGCGCCAGCAGGACCACGGCAATGCTTGCAGATAATCGCACATAAAGACAATTATAATCTTTATATATATATATGGTGTTTTTACTTTGTTATTTTGTTTTTTTTTGGTGCTGTACACATCATTATATATTCACCTAAAACAAACAAAACAGAAAACTTAAAATACTATTTGTGTGTGTGTGTGTGTGTGTGTGTGTGTGTGTGTGTGTGTGTGTGTGAGAGAGAGAGAGAGAGAGAGACTGAATAAAAGCTAACTGCCATACAGAACTGCAGACATTTAAGATATCACCAGCATAACAATATTTAAATTAAAAAAATTACGACAAAATAGAAAGCGGAATGTGTCGTTGCCATTATGTTTAATATATACCAACAATTCTAACTTTCAATACATTAGACAGATATTACAGGAAAAAAGTGCGGGAAGACACTATAGGCCTATAGCTGTTACTGGATCTAAGTATTTTACGGTTCTGGGATATTTTATGAAGAGTAGCTCTCACAGACTGCCAGGGACTTCCACACTGCCATACCTCTTCATCGTTATAGTCGATCGACGACAGCTCTTCACACGTCGATGAAGAAAGATGGATTGTGTACAGCCTGTGACTACACCGGTCCTGCACCCTCAAAAGTTTAGGTGCAACACCTTTATAAAGAAGTTGGATTCGACCCACATGTTTTGACGAGCAGTCACGGGGTAGTTTGTCACCAGCTCTGTGTCCATGATGACACAAAGTTCCTTCGTCGACAGGTCGCCAGCTTTTCCTTTATCGTTCATGATAGCCTCAGATTCATTTCAGATATCTTATCAGCTGCAAGAACGAGGTTTGTTTTCTAGTTTTATTTGCTGTACTTTTACATCGTTATTTTTTGTAAATCCTTCAACATCATCTTTAGCGACTCTTTGCCATACCGTGATAAAGGTGCAGGTCCAACACCTGTATTGTTATAATTTTTGTGTTTTGTTTTCAGTGTAGTGATATCTATTACTATACATTTTGAAATGTGTATTTCATTTTAAAATACAGTTTACTTGATCTAGTATAGATGAAAATATAAAGTAAATTATTTTTTAATCCTAAACCCTGAATGTAGTGTTTAAGAAACCAGCACACATTTATAAATACTATTACTTCCATCCTTGATTACGTGAGCATCCTGTCCCCGGGTGCGTGCGTTTTTATCACCACGGTGTCACACACACACACACACACACACACACACACACACACACACACACACACACACACACACACACACACACACACACACACACACACACAATCCTTTTTCTCATCAAACACTGCTTACTTCTCTTGACTTTCTCAATACATAATCTGTTTACAATTTACAATACATACAATTTCGGTGAGTTTTTGTTTTCCTTTGAAACGATTGTACCTATTCCATGTAACTTTTTTTAGGTGCGTTAGTACCAATATTTAGCACTTTGTAATCTCCCACTGAAGTGGAATTGCAAGTACATGATTAGACAAATGATATATTGCGAAAGACACACTCGAAATATACTGTTCAAAATAATGGAAAGACCAGTTGTATAGTCAATCACTGTTTCGTGTCATTAAACACACAGATAATAACATTGAATCAATGAATTTTTTATTGATTAAATGAAACATTATCAGCGAATTTCATTAAAAAAATAATTTTAACAACATGAATTTGAGCTTGGACTGACATAACCAATGGTTTTAAAATTCAGAAAAATGATATCAAAGAAAAAGAAATTTAATATTTTTTGTGTCCACCGTTGGCCTGAATGCAAGGCACCGTTGTCTCATGGACTGAGCTAATGTTCTCAGCTGATTAAGGTCAAGTGCCGGTGGCGGGGGGGGGGGATGGATGGGTGGTGGTTGGCTGTTGACTGGTAGTTAACAACGAACGTCCGGGGCGTCTTCGCTCTGCAATACTTCCCGTTGCATTGCAGTGGTATCGTAGAGTTTGAATGACAGGATGAGCAACTCCAATGACCCCTCACCTCTTGGAAGATAGTACTTAATCGTTGTCTATTAGGCATGATTAAAAAGGCGCATAGAAACCGGCAATAAACCCTCCCAAGGCTCTAAAATTACTGCTATGTTGATAATGGACAGGGCTTCCACGTGTAATGTTCAATTCATATGGAGATGTTGAAATTGCACGCAATTTTTGTGGGTTCAATGCCTTTTTTTTCCTTTGCTTGACTGCTGTACTGAGCACGTGTAACCAAGACGTCTTTCCCTGGTGGCTACGTAGAAGGTGAGCTAGTCGCACAAGAACACAACAAAGATGAAATTTGCCGCATACTGTCGATTTTATTAGATGTCCCTCGGCGGCTGGCCTGCCTTCTCTTCGCTCTCATTTCCAAATCCAAAAAGCCCCGACAAGTTGTTTTTGTTGTTGTTGTTATTGAAAGGGAAAGTGCTTCCACCTCTCGGTGGTTTCGCACAGTGGGGATGGGGTCTTCGGGGAATGTGGGTGTTGGGGAGGTGGATGAGGGTATGGAGGGATAAGGTAGGTGTGGGGGAAGGGTTGTTGTTTTTGTGGCGCCAGATGTGTTAGTTACTTTTGCATGTGCCCTCTATTTTTGTTGGTGTTTAGGTTTGCCAAGTCTGCATGGGTGATGTACTGTGTGCCCTCTTTATCTGTTGTTGATATAAGAGGACTGCCAAGTTTGCATGGGGGATTATATACAGCGCTGCTGCCCTCTTTTCCTGCTGCTGCTTGCTATCAGTGCTTAGGTTTCGGTGGTGTATATTGTGTTGGTTTATTGGGTTCCGTGTGTTAAAGCTTACCCAAAAACTAAAAACCTACCCTATTTATCATATCCCCGGTCAAGCTTTCCAGAAACCATCCCTTCCTTTTACACAGCCAGTCCCCCACCCCCTCTGGAGTCCAAGGCTAGACTTCCCAGGCTTGCTGTGTGTCCACGCGTGAAGTGTGACTGGGGGGCCCCCTGGTAGCGTAGTTGTCACCACTGCAGTGAGCGCCTCAGGGTTCTCGTCTCGGGAAACTCTCTTTATGTGACACCTGTTCACAGGGCTAGGCGCCGGGGGTTGCCTCCGGTTTCCTCCCTTCTCCCCATAGTGCGAAATCACCGCAAGGTGGAAGCACGTACTTTCCAATTAAATAAACAACATAAACAAAACAAGTGTGACTGTGTTTGAGATCGTGTGCGTGTGTGTGCGCGCGCGTGCGTGTACCCGTGTGACGATTGTGTGTGAATGTCGGTACGCGTGCATTTAAGTGCGCATGTGTGTACGCTTGTGATGACCGTATGTACGTATGCGAGTGTGTACGTATACGTGCGTGATGGTCCAAAGGGTACCACTATCTGGTCATGACCTTCCTATGGGTCAGGCGACTTTGTAACTTTCGATGTAACCATAGGCTCAGTAGTCACTGGCGGGGCAGGTCAAGGCTCGCTGTTACGTATCCGGCCTTTCGACCTCCACCCTCTATAAAAACAAAGAAATAACAAAGTACACTACTATAGAGTGCTACACACGCACAAGACTAAACTGCATGATTGTCATCAAATTCTCGTTGACTGTTCACCCACACTACACATTCACTAAATAAATAATGTTGGTACAAACATGAATAATAAAAGTGTAGAAAATATGAAGGCAGACTTTCTATTCTTTTGAGCAGTATAGATTGTGCAAAACGATAAATTGTCCTTGGCCTGTTTTCGACCAAAAAAAAGTGCACTGGATTATTTAATCATCAAAATACACATGAGGTAATTTTGCTGAGTATACTGATTTGATTTTAATGTCCCTGGCCGTGTGACTGAGAATATTTGTCTAATAGATTGTCCATTCCTTCCCAATTATGTCGTTCTCCATACTCTTGCAGTTTGATGACGCAGATAAAATATTAACTTCGTCTGGTTCTCAACAGTATTACTATTAACCCTGAAAGATACCAGTGCCACACATGAACGGTGAACAAGGTTCAGGAGAGAAATTTAACAACATAAATATGTCTCGGACGAGCAGAAGACCAGAATGGAAAAGAAATGAAAGAGAGAAAAAGAGAAAAGGTTGGGCCCTCATTAGTCCAGCATAGCCACCGACAGCGAGTAAAGCAAGATGCTTGCTGACCAGTCAGCAAACTCTCAAAGATGTTCTCGAACCTGAGCAAGAGGACAACCCCGCAGATGATGGATGGAGGGTGTTGCAGAGTTTTTTTTATTGCTTTCCCTCGGTGTCGTCGATGCATCACACCAACGGCCGCTATCTCCTACTTCCAACAACAGCCAGGGCTCCTCGGTTGTTGTTATTATCATAGGTCACTCTATAAGGCGATAGATCGTTCTTCTTTCACCTGCTTGAATTATTCATTTTGCCTGATAATCAGCTGATTTCTATAATACTCCCTGCTCTGCAAAGGGAGGTACGTGGTGGTTGATATGAGGCGTTTTATTACCAAGGGAAGTAACAAAAATACAGAGTCTTAGTTTTTGTTTTCCTTGGCTGTTTCCCTTAGGTCGCAAAGTTTCCTGGACAAGACGTGTTGAGTCATGTATGTGACGGAGGTCTGCTCCCTCGCCATGTTCTAATTACAGTATTTCTTCAGGGTACTATGGAATGCTGCATCTTTCTGAATGAATAACACAACACAGATGATTCAAACTCACATCGATCGCACAACCCATAATAAACTGAGCAGTAGCAATGCACGGTACAAACCCCTCTCGCTAACACACACACACGTACAGAGTTTGCACAGCGATTACTACCCATCGCATCTTTCAATTAATTGTAATTCTTTCAATTAATTGTAATTATATAAACATTTATATATATATAGTAGCCCAGTAGTCTAAAATACCAACCATTGCAAACTTAAAATATGAATTGCCTAAACTTTACATGGAACCATCTCTAAAATCGAACTCAATACATCTGTAGCCCTTATATTGATGATCTACGGTTAACCCTGTCATCTCGGGCAGACAGAAATTGATGACTCGTAGGAAATCGACCGCCGTGCTCGCACACAATATAATTATGTATAGCCACTAAATAAGTAATTTTCTAACTGCTCATTTTGTTATACTTGCTCCTTAATTCGGCATTAAAAAAAATAAAAAAAGATCTAAAATTGATATAATTGTCGTACATATAAATGCATGGTGGACGTTGCTAGGCATTCTTTCTGTGCAACACTTCTAAACTATTCTGAATCCAGAATACAACTCTGAACAGTCAAAGCAGCTCACGTCACCCACATTTTCATGTTTAATGAAAACTACAAGCTAAACCATACTTCAAATGCAGCCGGTATCTTGTTTTCTGGCTGTACAGGAGTGCCGCATCCTCCCCGCTCGCTCCTGTTCAGTCTTCCATAGCAACGGCAGGTCAGGCGATGCAAACTGGTTCAGTCCAGTTCTGAGTGGTTCTGAAGGCTGACGGTGGGACCTCGCGGACGGAAATGTCTTTGTAGCAGCTTGCAGGAAGGGAAAAGCTCTTTCTTACGCAGCTGATTAATTTGCACGGGTTTCTCCTCAGCTACCAGTTGTGATTCAGTGTGTTTATATCAGAAGATCTTTGCGCAAAACATCAGCAAGATGATGTGCAAGTGGGTTATTCTGCTCGTGGCTTTGGCAGCTCTTTCGTGTGTTGATGCACAGACGAGGCGGGGTGGGGTAAGTAGTTTGTAGCAGGCTGCTCGATGTTTGTGAAAAGATTTGGATGAAGGGTGTGTGTGTGTGTTTCGAAACGAACATTTCTGTTACTTATGTCAACGCATTGTAAAAAAAAAAAAATGAACGTGTGTTCTCGACTAATTATAAATCATGCAAGAAAATATTGAATTAGAGAATTAAAATTATAACATGTAGGAAAATATTTTAGTTTGGATATGACTATGGCTGCTTATTTGTATTCATGCTAGTTCTACTAGTCAGGTTGAAGGAATTGTGTCGCTTTTAATGTTGATTTTCACTAGTTTAGTTTTTTTCCAGGCGGATTTCTCAGTTTTCCCCTCATGTTCTTTCATTTATAATGCGATATGCATTTTCAAGGAAATACTTATAGACATACTTCTGTTGAACAAACTAACAATTATTTGCATCTGCCTGCATGATGGTATTTTCTTTACTAGTCGGAGGAGCTATCTTCAAAATTATTTCTAAAAAGTAGGTCAGAGCTTGCACAGTCTTTCGCTTTAAATGGCGGACGGGTTCTGGCCGGACCAAGAATGTGCTATTGGGGATAGATGTGAACAAGTATCGTTTTCAAAATATCTTTTGTTTTTATAAGCTTAGAGTTGTTTCAGGCTCTTTGATTTTTTTCCTCAATTTATTTCCTTCAATCTGTGCGATTACAACTGTTCGGGCACAAGTCGGCACACATCTCGATTTTCAAGGATTCTGTTGAAATCTGTGCAGACGACAGAAATGGAAGAAATATATTTTCGTTCGAACAGAAAATGCATCATAAAACAGTTTTTAAACAAAAACTCCCCGTAGTCCAAATTGAGACTCTTAATGAACAGGCTTAAAATGATAATCGTTTTAAGAGGTGCAAGTGTGATGTGGTCAACAGGCGCAATCAAAGGCTAAATTGGAGGTTCTTTTTCCCATTCATCATATGTTAATGGATGAGAGTAAGGCTTAAAATCAGACTCGCCTACACTTCATTTAGTGATTTTATGATTTGACACTGATGTGAACAAAATTGTACACCATATTTAAATTGCTTTTTCAAGAGTAGGCTCATAAATGTATTATCTAATAATCTGTGCTTGATGAGATGAATTGTTTTAGGAATTCATGCTGGATTATTTGATGAACTGTAAAGTAGAGGCAAACCTTTGACTTGAGATTCTATGTTAAACCCAACATTTCTAGTTAATTTTCAAGCTCCAATTACTGGTGGTAAAATGTGTATACTTTAATATATTTTGTCATCAACTTTAGTAATATCACTTATCCATCAATGGTTTTTAATGTAAGATTTTACACATTTTCCCCACAGAGTAGGGGAAATAGGCAGCCTGCAGGAGGAAGTGCTAAAATTCCTGGTATGCCAAGAGGAGCTCAGGTTGTTGCAACCTGGTTAAGAGCTTTAGTGGATCCATCAAGGACAGTACAAGAGGGAGCTTACTCTGTGGGAGCAAATCAGATTGTTGTGGTCTCTAAAGATAGAGGCCTAAGTAGAGATAATTATGCCAAGTCCATCACCATCTATGACTTCACTGGTAATTCCATGGTATGTTATTTTTGTTTTCAACTGTCCAGGTATCTGTCAAAATGCAGTTAGTACTCAAATTTATTTCTATTAATACTTAGATTATGAATAGTGAATATTTATAAGTAGATGATTGGTTGTTATTTATCATTTCTGTTTAAGTTTAAGATATGGTTATTAGTGTTTTGGTACAAAATGATCATATAAGATAGACAAGGAAAGTTATTGAAAAAATTGTTTTAGAAAGGTCTCGCAAGTGCCAGAAGCAATTTAAAAAAAAAATTTGTACATCTTTTCATGTTTTCTACTGCATCTGTAAACAGAAAACAGCTATGAAGGTGAAATCTTTAAAGAATTGCCTGGTGCTGACCAACCAGCCAGGGGACAAAACAAGAGCTACTCTTGCTGCAGAGATAGGGGCAGTGAATGTAAGTTGGCCGTGAAGATTTTGTTCACACTTTTTTATATGCAAACATTTATGGCTGTTTGCTTTGATTTTGAATCACTGACTGTGGTATAGAATCCAAATACTTGAGATATTCTGATATAATAATTTGGGTAGGCTTAGATAAGTATGGGATTTGAGATGCTAGCTCTTGTTCGCAGATTTACCCAGTTCAGGTAGGGTTGTGTTAGTGTCTTGTTATTGTGGATGTATACCTGTCACTAATTAGCAATAAGTAATGAAAATCGCCTTACCTGTGCTACTCGGCAAGGCCACGATCGTGGCTTTTCGAACCAAGAGGGCTATCAATGACATCTTGGAAATAGGTTAATGGAACTCTTTCCAGTAAGTGAAAGAAACTTAGTGCAAGGAAAGTTGCTCTCACCTTGTAGCAGACGACAACAATAGATTGGGCTAAGATGTCAGACACTACACTTACCCAATTTTGTATCTGTTCTTCGCCCAAATTTGAAGGGGTCCCCTGGGACAACATTGACGAAAATTGAAGGGGTCCTCCGAACTTTTACTGCATACTGTATGCAATTTTTTGCATTAGCAAAAGCCCTGCTTAATGCTAAGGCTGCAAAACTTTTAAGCAGGTGTATTAGATGAATTTTATTGAGCAATGCAAACTTGATATGTGTGTGTAATGTCTGTATTATGTGTATGTATGTGGGAGAGAGATCTTAGGAAAGCTGTTGGTATGGTTTTGTGTGTGTGCTTCAGTTGATGGGTGTTATTTTATTGCTGTGCAATCTTGTTTTTTGTTTTCGTTTTTCTCCAGTTTCTTTATTTCTTTATATACACACAAATCATTTATTCTGTTATCAAATGTGTAACAGATACTTTTAACTTGTGGCAAGGTGGTCTTAAATAGTGTTGCGTCCTTGACTGATATTACTTTTCTGATGTGGTCGAGAGCTTTTTAGCTAAAGAGTTACATTGTTGTCTTTTTAGGGCACCGTGGTTGGTGCAACTGCACCAGTGACCATATATGCAGTTGCCATGTCAGATACTGATGAAAGAGCTCTCCGTACTGCCAGACCTGAATTGGCCAGCAAGTGCGGCAAGAAGAAGATGATGTTGGGAGAGACTACTGAACGTAAGTAATAAACAGAGCTGATAATTCACATGTTAAGGATGTTTAGTTTCCTCCCTGACTTCCCTGGAAGTCTACATGTGTCTTTGACATTGATGGGTGTGATTTACAGTAAGGTGAGAAGCAGCTCAAGAAAATGGTGCTTTTGTGGTGACCCAGTTGAATTTGAGATAACATCAAAATTTGATATGTGGGCACCCCACAGATTGAGAACTGTGGGTCTAAGGTATGAATAGTTCCAGAACTATTTTTTAACTTTCCTGGTTCACCTTTTTGCAGATGGCTATTAGCTCATTTGGTAGTTTCCAGTTTAAAATTTGAAACAACATGATCTGATTGGTTCATAACCCTAGCAATGATATGTACTACACAGTAAAATAAAATGAGTGTTGGAAAATATCTCAGGCTTAATTGACTTCACCAGGATGTGCAAGTAACAACCATTGACGGTCCCCCCCAAAAAATCTGATAGTAAAATCTATAATATTTTTGAAAATTCATGAATTTAATAGGTTTAGTTTATAATACTGAAATGCAGTGATGAGACACTGTAAATTCTATTTAGTAAGCTTATTCCCCAATCAGTTTTTAAATGTTTTCTGGTAGGCTTTGTTTTCTAAAACTTGTATGTCTTTGAATGAAGACATTGATTAACATCACAATTTTCATTGTAGGTAATCAAAAACATTATTTTGACGTATTTTAACACCATATAATTAAAAACATATTCAAAATATAGATTTTAATTTTGGAATATCTGTCTACCAAATGAGATACAGCAAGTATGAAAAGGTTAAACATTTTTGAGAGCATATTTAACTTCATTTCCTCCTAGAAATCTGAGGAAAAGAGGGGAAGTATATCTAAAACTTCTGGAGGCTTTTATTTATGTTTTCACCCAGTTTTAATTTTGTTCATGCCTTCAATTTGTATGCATTTATCAGTGTTCTATCAACCTTAGCTTATATTTTTGCCCGTCGACAGTATACCATAGGTAAAATTGCCCATATTTGGGTAGGGAATCAGCTGGTCAAGTTGCCACAACAACAGACTAAGTCCTGATTCATGAACCATTGAGAAAATGGACTTACCTAACAACCAGTATAGTGTGAATTCTTGGTAAATGGTGTCAGTGGTGTCAGTGCACATGGTCTTTTGGTTAGGGGGTGAGGCATGAAACTGACCAGTAAAACGAGAAGCATTTAACAAATTGTAGAAGCACACAAGAAGCTAAGGAAAGTCAAATTTATTCATTCTGATCAAGTGATGCTCCTTGAGTTTATTTTCACTCAAGTAACCAGTGGGGCAGGGGGTGTGGGGGAAGACTGAAAGGCAAAGTGTTGACTGCTCAGAGTTTGTTTTAGGTTTTCATTGTATCTGCTACCCTCAGATTGTGATTTTGATTAAAAGTGATATTTACTGAAGAGTTCTCTACCCTTATGTATGTTTATTAGATGGGTCTAGAAAAATTCAATGTTCACTTCAGTTGATTGAACTGAAATTCTCTGGCACATTTATTCTAGATGGAAGGGGACACTTCTGATATAATAATTTGGGTAGGCTTAGATAAGTATGGGGTTTGAGATGCTAGCTCTTGTTTGCAGATTTACCCAGTTCAGGTAGGGTTGTGTTAGTGTCTTGTTATTGTGCATGTATACCTGTCACTAATTAACAATAAAAATTGTCAGCTGTATTAAAAAATGTCTTGCCTTATAAGGCCTCCAACCTAAACTCTAAAGTTTTGAGGTTTGCTTCACAAATGTTCATTATGTGTGATTTACGCATGTTGCTGTGCTTTGGGGAAACGCTGCATTCATCCCATGATTTTGTTGTCTTTCCAGCGGCTGGCTTCAGTTCCACTTCAACTCTGCTAGCTACCACATTTGGGCAACAGCTGTCCATCAAAGCCCCTGGCCGTGCACAGCAAGGTGGAGGACGCAGGGCTGGTGGGAAGAAGAAGAAGGGCCGAAACCAGAGAGGCAGTGCTTAAAATCAAATGACCTCATGGTCAACTAGATGTTAACACGGCATGCACAGCCTTAATTTGCCATGTAGTAATGTAACTCAGTGGCTTTAGGAGTTAAAGCAACACCATCATGACAAAATTACAAGCTTGCTGCTGGTAAGCTGGCTGCTCTCACAGGCACCATGGGCCACGAAGCCGTGCGCAGAAAAGCTGGATCTTTTTAGTCTCCACATGGTTTAAGGTCTTATAGTAATGCATTTTGTCCACCTTTCTAAAGTTCATATAAGTTTTTGTGCTTGTGATTGGCTGATAACAAATGGATCCAGCTAGCTGACAGGGAATTGGAATGGGACAAAGTTGTGCTGGCAAGACTCTGCGATAAATATGCTGAAGTGAGGTCTGTGGAGAAATGTGCACCGTGCTTAGGCATAGGCTGGATGAAAGCAGAGCACAGTTGTGTACATGCAGGCACCTTCTCTCCTGTATTCCGTTCTCTGCTTTTTTCATTCTTCGATGTCTTTTTATATTAGACATTTTGTTTTACATAAATAAACTTACAGGGTCACAGTTCTGAGGTATTGAGCCAGACATCATTGGGTATTTTTAAAGTTACTGAAAGGTTTTTCAAGGATTCTGGCTGTTGAGAAAAGTTTTAACAAAAAGTGGAGGGGGCATTTTTTTCACCAGTATTTTTCCTGTTACCCCAATGAGACCTGTGCTGCTGCTTAATCATGCTTTAAAAGCCAATCCCCTTTTCATATTTTTTAAATGTATGTTTTTAGCATGGAATGCTGTCTGGTTTATGGTGGTAACAATAACTTGGTGTTTGTGGGTTCTTTGTGTAATACATGCTGTCTTGGGGGATTCAAGGAGTTGTGCCAACCAGACAGTGCTAATGCTTTCCAAGTATCGGTTTGTAAACACTGTGCTTTGTATACATAGAATGAAAGCATTTCCATTTTCATTTATGGTGTTGTGTGCTCATGAAGTCATATTCCATTTCGAAGTGTTGCTTTTAAGGTTTACAGTGTTTGTTTCTGTCCTTCGTTTCAGGGTATAAATGTTTGCCATTTGTCAGCAAGTCATTCACCAAAATCAAAACTTGGATTCAGTCACATTTTACATCTTTTCAATGTACAGAGTTTTTCTGTTTTTAAAGAGAATTTGTCTGAAATTTCAGGAAATGACCATTTTGTGTTTTGTGATGCTTTTATGGAAAAATATTGCTTATTTTGATGACTAATTAGGTCTGATATTTCCACATAAGTTTGATGGTCACAAAGCTCTTTTTTTAAATTGTCGTTTTTGGTAGACTATAAAAACCAGAATTATTAAAGTTTTTACAAAAATATTTAAGTGTGGGTTTTTGATGTAAAAGGTTTGATAATAATTTGTTGCTGATAGTGCACGTTGTAGAATTCTATGCAGTATAAATATTGGCAATCCCCTATTCTTACATAGTTACAGGCAAGACATTTTGTCATGAAAAAAATTGTCAGCAATGGAAGAACATTAACTTGTCTATATGGATATAGCTAGGATACAGATTAACCCTGCTGGATGTGATCAAAAGATTATGACAAGAAGAAAAATTCTTGTGCCATCTAGAATCCTTAGGAAAACTGAACTTTGAAGCATGACACCAGGTACAACATTGGGAAACTGGGAAAGGAGTTGTCGTATTTTGGCATACAAGTTCATGCAATTCCAGAAAACTGCATGTGGTTATCACTAAAGTAGCATCACAAGTATTTGTTCCTTCTTGTGAACTAGTCTCGTCTCGAGAGGAATTAATGTCTGGAAAGTGGTGGAGGATACAGCAGTCCTGACATTTGTACATAGTGGGAAAATGTTACAGTTTTGGAAGCTTTGAGCTTGGATAGGTTCATATCTCATTCACAGTTGACCTAAAACTTAAAACAGTCATGCATTCAAGCTGGCTTTCTGATCATTCCTACTCGGTTCTTAATCCTCTTGGTTCAAGATAAAAATGAACATTACAATGACTGGCTTATAACAGAAGACTGCGAAGACGACAGTGGGTGAATTTTTTTTTATTATTGCTGCTCTGAGATAAACATTAGACCAAGAAACCTAGACATTTTTGGACAACAGAAAACTTGGAACTTTGCAATAAAAAGTCATGAAAATCGCCTTGTCCGTGCTACCCGGCAAGGCCATGATCGTGGTTTTTCGAACCAAGAGGGCAACACAACAGTTGACCTTATAAATGCAAAGGGCTTTCATTAAGGTGGTGTGTGGTAATAAGAAGTCTGAAAAAGAGATTCTGTCGACTGACAAACTGTGATGCTCTTCTGTCTGCATTTTTATAAGAAAAATAAATTGTGCTCTATGCGGTAACCCAAGCCCTGTGAAGTTAATAGAAAACATCCCTTAAATTGATGGCATTGACATTTTATGTCTGACATAAAGATCATGGTAGGGAAGGATTAAGATTCTTTGAGCAAGAAAACATTCTAACAATGCATGAACAGCAATTTTAAAATAAATATTTTTGAGAAGAAACTTTATTTCACATCCCCAAGAAATAGCTGAGGAAAATTGACCAATCAAAAGTGCACTTAAGGCCGTGTAACAGAAACTTATTCTATTTCTGTACTTTATTAGAAGTTTTGATACTTGACATTATGCTTGGTGTATTAACAGCTATTCTGACAACTGTGCACACAGAGTGCTGTAGCATTTCACATTTTCTAATTTGAACAGAAAGCTGAAACTAATGCTGAAGTACCAATAAAAATACATATTTCTGAACAGTCATGTCCTAGCATAGCTGGATAATAAAATATGTTTCATCTTGGGCTCAGGGGCATTAATCTTTTTGAGCACATTAAACATGAATACACGAGAACTCAAAAAATATGCAAAGTTTTAAACAGGGTTAATCTCCGCTGCCTAGTGCTCTCCCTTACTTAAACATTAAAAAATTTTTAAAATGGGAATAATGAGTTTGGGTGCAGAGAATAAACCAAAAGAGCTATATTAAAGAGTTGTTTACACGACGTAGGTCTGGGAGTCGCCACTGGCATCCTGTGCACGGGGTTCGGTCCAGAAACCGTCCTCCTCAAGGGACATAAACAAACTCACAAAGTCGCGGAGTGGTTCCTGCGCGTTGGCCATATCCTTGGCGGAGAAAAAGTTGTGCGCTTCTTTTTTTGTCACCAAGGCAGGATGCTTGCAAGCCCAGTCTAGGGATTGAAGATCTGTGTTTCAGATTGTGCAATTTGTCGAAGTTGTACAGTTAATTATGTAGTACATGCACAATCTATTTTTAGCTCATTTCTGCTCAACGCATTGATCTTCAAAGACCTTTATGTCACTGTACACCTGTCCGGGGTAAGGGATATTGGTGTTTTACGCCAAGACAGCAATTAATGTTATATCACGGCAAGGCAGCCAGCCCTGTAAACAGATGCCACATGCAGAGAAAGAACAGCGTGCCCGAGACGAGAGCCGAACCCAGGACAGCCAACCCTCACTGTATTGGTGACAGGCGCCAGCGGACCGCCCTACACTTGTCCAAAACACGAGACTGGTGAATACATCGTATAAGAAACAAATCTTTTTCTTATGAGCGAGTTTTGGCAGATGCACAGATGTCCATTTTCTAGCTGCAATTCAACTTAGTATCAGCAGGGACAAGAAAGGCGAAAGATATACTTATTATTCACGAACTTGTATTAATATAATGTTACATACATTCGCCATCCGCGCAGAAGTAATGGTCAAGATCAGAAGTTGGCGGGGTGATGCTTTCTTGACGCAGAAGATCGCGAGTCGCTGCAACAAAACCTGCGTCCATCACAACAATTACTGATGTTTTTTTCCATGTTAAAATAAAAACGACTGATTACTCATAAGTACTTAATCACTGTGCTGCTGTACCACCCCAGTTTCAAGCCAATCCGGCGAAAGTTTTTTTCTTCCCTTAATTTTAAATATCTCGAGCCTTTAACAGGAAAGTGGTAAAGAGGCCGCCCTGAAAGTATACACAGTCTGCTGCAGTGTATTTGGTTTGCTCACACGCCGACCATGTCAGAGTGGAGAACCCACCGCAAAAAAAACAAACAAACAACTTTACACCCACTTCCCAAGTGAAAAAAGTTATTACTCTGGTGTAAAGACACATACTCTTGTTTATCTTCTTTAACAATGTGCTCACAACGAATGTAAACTTGTCAACAAATTCTCAAGGAGATATGTTTGGTTTCGGGAGGTAAACAGTATAGCGCTCTGCACTCAAGACAGGAGATCACATTATCATGCTCAACATACAAGTGTTAAGAACTGCAGAAATACAAGTGAAAAACTCACCCACAATGAATAAAACTATTGTTAAGGAACAGCAAAACGTTAATTTAGTCCAGACCATTGCACGTGTCACCGCCGGCAATCTTAACACTGCCATGTCACAGGTAAGCGATCCACCTCAGTGCAATCAGCAGACCTCGCGTGCGCGCCTGTGTGTGTGTCTACTGTTTTCAAATGGCCTGTCATCGTAAGGTGCTCTCCTTCAATGCCGTGGTCTGTTTTACAGTTTTGTTGTGATCACGTATTCAAACAGTACAACACCACAGCTGGTAACCACCTGTCTATCGACTCGTTAGTCTGTCTTGACCATCGAGTAATAAACGAAATTAAGACTTCCCACATATTTTAATCCGTCTCCGGTCTCCCATCACATTCTACAGTAATATATTTTCCGGTTAACGATAACTTGCGGCAATGAATAACGAAGAAAATGCGTATTTTTCTGAGAAGAGCCACTCTCTGTGTGTTAAGGAGGCAGAGGGGTTTCAGGATGTATTTTGAATAGGTTGTGATGCCATCTTGATCGTCCAGCTCTCCAAAACATTAGGTGAAAATACTGATCATGTATGTTTACGGCTGAACTTTTTTTTTAACCCATATCCCTACTTCCTCAAGTCATTAGAAATCTAGACAATATGTATGAGGAAGGCAAATTCATTATAGAATCACTGTGCTCAATTCGATGTCTCAAGTTGTCTCAGTTACAGCACATTTCTTGGGTCCCGGGTACAAAATCCTATTCGAAGTGAAATCCTAAACACTTTTCAGATGACAAGAGTCTTTATGTGTGTAGGAAGTGGCTGTAGGGAGAAGAGAAGCGATCTTTGTGTTTGACTTCGACAAGACGACGGGGATAATTCTCTCATTTATATTACTTGACCTGTGTCACACGCTTGGCAAAGATATCACGTTTCTCTTGTAACTGCCACCTCCCTAAGCCTAAAAATATATTTACTTTCATCGAAACGGAGCGAAGTACCACTATTGTATGGGTACAGATGTAATCATAGAAGAGTTCCTGAGGAATACTGATGGGGGGAAATTTCCGCTTCTCAATCAACAGTCTTTTCACAACTTCATAGGAACTCGCACAGTTCGACCAAGTCAAATGAAGGATGAGAACTAAGATCCTCTGGAACAAAGACTTCATCTCATCCAAATCAAACGATTTTTTTCCTCACAAAGCTTTTTCAAGAGAGCGTCTGCGCAGAGGATTTAACCGAATTTCGGCAAAATGAGGCCACATTTATGCTGGAAACCCTTGGGTGACCTGGTTACCACAGACCTTTAGTCTCTTTGTCCAAGCACCTGAGGACGTTGGCTTTAGTAATAAGATCAGGAATTAATCAAGTTTCCCTTCCTATATGTTCTATACAATAAAAACACCATTTCCCTTCCAAAAATAAAAATTACAATAATCTTACAAAAAGATGCAGTGATCGTCATGAACAATTTTTAATGACGTTATCACAGAAACAGACATGCACTCCCATGCTAAATACCATCGGGATTTAAGCCCCAGCTACACTTCACACTGAATTTTCCGCCTTGTAGTTCAATGACCAATGATAGAAAAGAAACCGAGAAAGAAGTACACATTCGATTCTAAACAGGAAGAATCCTTCAAATTTCTCCGAACTCTTTTCGAATATTTAATGTTCCAAATTAATACAAATCAGTCTAGATAATAAATGTCTGTAACCAAAGTCTATATAACACACACACACACACTCTGTCTCTCTCTCAAACAAGATTAAGATCACAAATTAAAATTTTGAGGAGGTAAACATTACATTTCAGATCATCTGCATACTCTTCAGAACTGAAAACAAATTTTGAGGGGATGTAGTATGAGCAGTGGTGTATGTGGAGGAATACACACAAACACCCTACAGGTAGGTGAAGAATGTTTGCATCGAAGAAAATAATTTGTACACAGGAAACATATGTATATATATATTTGCTAGCAAGAGCACCTGTGCGAGCACACACACACCCTTACTGCTTTCTCTACACTTAAGTGCTACTTGATATTAAGTGCTCTTCTGAAATTCCAATTCAGCTTGCATTGACCAAATTTTAAGCCATATTACACCCAAATAAACATGTCTTTAAAACTCAAACACACAAGTTACACAGGTCTCTTCTAAAAAATACTATTAGTTCTTACTAAATACCACAACCACTACAGCCAACAAGATACACGACCAAGACAGACATGCATTACTCGGCATCTACAGCTGTGGCTCTTTCTCTGGCTAACTTCCTGGCCAAGAATCGCTTTCGAGCATCTGACACACCCTCATCTGACGTGTGTCGTGCATACTTGAGCTCGCTTTTCTCTCCCTTGCTTTCTCCAGTTTTCTCAGTTTGAGCCTTCTCCCCATCCGTGTTCTTCTCTCTACCGGTCTGCTTTTTTCCTGACCTGCTTGAAGTTTCCTCCTGCACAGCCGCTTCATCTTCTGAATCATCACTTTCAGACAAGGAGTCATCTCTGTCAAGATCCTCTAGGGGTGACGTAGTTCGAACAAGCTTGTCTTTAGATGATGAGAAATTTGTTGGCCTGTCTGATTCTCCATCAGCGTCTGGATCTTCACGAGGCAATTTTGCCATGGATGCGCTTTTCTTCTTTTCCTCTTTGCTACCCTTTTCTTTCTCATTCTCTCTTGAATGTGATCTTCTTGACTTTCTGTCCTTTGACCTCGTCCTTTGTCTGCCATCTGGAGACCTTGAACCCCTTTGTCTTCTATCTTGAGAGCGTGATCGACGCTTATCTCTTGCAGGTCTACTTTTCTGGGGTGACCGGGATTTTGATCGTCTCCTGCTCTGAGATTTGTTCATTCTATTATCTGATTTTGATTCATAAGTCGATCTGTCTGATTTTGAGACCCTTTGAGCAGGAGATCTTGACCTTGATCTCCCACGTCTGCTCCTGTCCTCCCTGGTGTATTTGTCTCTGTCTTGCTCTCTGTCCTTCCTATGCTCTCTGTCTTGTTCTCTGTCCCTCCCATGACTTGATTTTCTTAACTGTTCCCTGAGAAAAATGATATAAACCTTTTACTCAGAAATATTTTAATTTAAAAATAAGTACTATATATGGCTGTTTTATGACCAGGACGTTACAAATAGTTTAGACTAGTCTGGAAAAGGGAGAAGGTTATCACAAACCATTCTACAACAAGACTACTGAATGAACATTTATACTAGTTCAGGCGATGTAAGTTAACATCCAGTTCTTAATAGTGACTATCTGTTTTGACAAGGGTTATAACCACAAATTATTTTCATGTCAAGATATATGATTAGCTGTAGAAATTCACATTCAACATTATTTTACTGTTTGGTGTACCGTTCAGTTCACCATCAACAGAGGTCAGAGAAAATTCTAGATGACCAGTTAGTCAAGAAAGAGTAGCAAATCATTTTCAAAATGGTCTCTTAAAGATAAAATCAGGAGGATGAAGACATGGCAGTGAAAGGATCTGAAGCTGCAGATAGGATACACAAGACAAAGAGGAGGAGAAACTTGCAACATTGTTCCACACAACTGTACTGCTGTTTCTCTTCTGTTGGTTTTACCTTTGAACTAATGAATCAGTGCTGTCATCACTTTCTTCATCAGATTTTGATTCCAGCTTCACCTTTAATCTAAGTACATAAAAAGTGTAAAACTGTAAATACTACAGACAACCAAAAGAATTATTATATTAACCCTAAAGAAAGGGAGATTTATAATGACTGCATAAATATTTTTGTTTTAATCTGAACTTCAGGAATAGGCCTACACTTTCTTTTCAAATGTCAAAAAATGAAAGAAAAAGAAAAGATTGAAAAAAATGGACTGGCAGAATAGTGAAAGACAGACAATGAAAGAAAGAGCACACTAGAACATACTTTAATACAAGCAGATATTGAACAAATAAAGAAGCATAGAAAAAATACGATTTTGTCTGATTCTTTTAATACAGAATAAACATGCCTGTTTATTGTAGTAGTACATGACTATAACATGTTTAGCATATGTCAGCACGGACCTACCTAGTCAATGGATCAAAAATACAACATAGTAAAACATAAGATCATTTCCAGTCCTATAACAGCAGAGAAAATACATACAAAATATCTTGCTTCAAAAAACAAAATTGTAGGGTGGCATGTGCATGAGCATACATACACCCCCCCCACACACACACTTACACACACACACATACACTCTCACACACACAAATAAAATCCCCTTACTCAGGTTTGCTCTCATCAGTTGTTGTTTCTTTTCCAGTTGTCTCCCTGTACAAATAGCGGTAGAAGCCACTCAGGTCTTTCTGCTTGGTCACATCTAGCATGGCTAAAGAGACAAAACAAATGAAAATACACTGAGCTGCCCTGTAGCATCTAGAAATAGCCAGAATAACTACATGGATGGGAAGAGTTACATCTTCCTAGCAAGGGGTCAGCTTGCATTTCTTTTTGACGGTTTTAATCAGGACAGCCCTGTGCATTGATCAGTGATGGGTTGAGGAGTATACTCCTGGGATGTTGACAGTAGCACCTCTTTGATGTTTCCAATGAGGGTGTCTAAATCACAGTCCAGCAACTGTGGCCTTGAAGACTTATGCAATGTTTGGGTCTTGCAGCTTCTACAAATCAAAGTAAATTCGGGGGGTGTTTGAGAGTCACTTCACTTTCAGCTTGAGATTTGTTAGAACAAGGTCACAGTCACCACTTATATACTTTCTTACAATACTACATGAATACATAAGCATGCACATCCTGCTGCCCACCCTCCTCACACAAAGAGAAAAATAGATGCATGCAATAAAAACAGTGAGAGGTGAAACATTTTAAAAAGAATACCTTCCAATGCAGCCTCTTTTCGTTCCCTCTCTTCAGCTTCTTGCTGTTCCATCATCTTCTTCTTATAAGCTGAGGTAACAAAAGCCTCTTTATCTACAAACTGGTTTCCCTCTTCTTCTCTCTCCTTCTGAACCTTTCTCTCTGTCCGTCTCTCCTCCTCTCGCTTTCGAACTTCTGCCATCTTCAGTAAATTTGTGATGTATTTGGGCTGCACAACATAGGATTTTACAACACAGTCTTTCTTGTCAAGAAAAATGAAGAAAGACTGAATCTGTTCCACCAAGAGTCTCAAAATTTGTGTATAACATTAGCACTTAGTATAGAGAATTTACAGACACAAAGCCCTGAGAATCTACCTATAAGATTTTGTGTCTGCATGTCCTGAGATCCTAATTTGTTAGTTTGTATAAAGCCACTTTCTGGTAGTTCTACCTCTGACTGTTATGAAAGCCTCAAGTGATAACATGAAACCAATACTAAATAGAACTAAATCTTTACCTTTCTATCTTGTTTGTTTTTTTCCTTTACATCTGACTTAATTTTTTCTGCCTGTATGTTGTCATACACAGCATCATATTCATATACTGTGGGGTCTTCCAGGATGGCTTTGTCTATTTCTAGCTGTGTCTGGACAAAAAGAACAAGAAAATGTTAACAGTTCACGTTAACTTTTCAAATTTTATTTTAAACTTCATATGTAAGATTTCATATACATAATGAGTCAAAGTCTGCTTTCATAAACTGTGAAATAATTTGCCTGTGAGCACAGGTAGATGAAAAAGAAAGTTCATTATGGATTATCCTCCCCTAATTCATCTCATTAGTGATAGCTTGTCATGAATAACTACATTTACACACAACCTACAAAGTACCCAAAAACCCCCCAAAAAACTGGTTGCACCTCAGGGAAAGAAAGACTCAAGTAAATATTAAAGCTTGCCAAACAGGAATTTTGCAAAACACAACATTTTCCCTTTCCATTACGTTTTTTTAAAGTAACAAGCTATTTAGTTCATTTGCTATATGGATGCTACTTGATATTAAGACTGAAGGAAACTGATACAAAACAGGCACTTAAATATGATAGTTTTTACTACATAATAAGCATAAAAAATGAATATCATATAACAATGTCAACATATAGATATCATTACAGAAAAGTGAAGTTAAAATGTAAAACTTGGCTGAAAAATGTCATTAAAAGAAGTTACTGTAGAGAAAATATAAACTACTGCAAGTGTTACCTCGATTAGATACGATTTAATGTCAACAAATGATAAAATATAAACTACTGAAAGTGCTACATTGATTAAACAACAAACAATAGAACCAACAAATCATAACATTTTACCTGTTTTTTAACTTTTGCCAAACCAGTCGTCACTTTCTTTGAAGTACCTGATATAGGTATATTATTAGATTCCTGGAAACAAAACGAATTTGAGCATCTCATGCTGGGCTTTAAATAAAATATGGAAATAAATTTATTTGTAGCAGTACACATAATTTACATCAAATGGTATGATTATTAGTTTACAATGATTTAAAACTACCAATTAGCTTGCCAAAATTTACCTGAAATATATTGTAAGCAAACCCATTTATAATAACAAATCTCAGTATATAGCTGAAACCACATACACTATTTTGAAATGGATACAGAGATATTAAGTTATATGATCATATTATTAGATTATCTACTTCTATCTATGAAGCTAAACGTGATTTGTAGATCCATAATTTGTCAATCTAATTTTCCAGTGGAAGGCATTATCTGAATAAGGCTATGGCATGCTAAGTAAGCAATTGACTTTCTATTTCACTGCATATAACTTCAAGACAAAAATTGTGATTTTGTTTTTCTACTCACAGGCGTATGAAAGAAAAAAGGGTTTACCATCACCGCGTAATTTAAATATTATGACAGACTTGTTGGGTGAAAGTATGAAAACAAAGGGGGTTGGTCGATTTGACCATTTGCCCACCACAGGTTAATTAAACCACTGCCCATAGTTGATTTGATCACTGTAGATAGTCAATTCAATAACATTATCATTCATGCAAAATAAGCACAATTTTTATGTCATCTTCTTTGTTACCACTGGTTGACTGGCACACATTGATCTTTATCTATTTTTCATCTTCGTGGATGTGTATATGTGTGTGTGAATGTGTGCACATTATATGTCTGTGGAGACAGCCTTTTAGTTAGGATTTTAGGGTTAAAAAAAATAATAACTGCTGCTTCTATTTGTGAGTCACTCAATAAACCCAGGATCTGTTATAACATCAATGACACCTGAGCTATATGTCTTGTACAGTATCTGAGCAATGAATAGTCATTCAGTGAATAGTAATTTCTGTAATCGGTAGTCGAATGGACTTTTAGCAGTGGTCAAACCAACTAGAGGTAGTGGTCGAATCGAGCTGGTTGAATCAGCAAATGATTAAATCAACCAGAGACTAAAACAACATATTACCTCATCACTGTCATCTCCAAACACATTTCCTTTTGTTGCTTGTGTCAGCATTTTACCTTTGGCAGTCTTCTTGGGAATGAACAAGCCATATCTAGAAAAAAGTGTACATTTTATGAGCATATGATGCCAGAAAACGTAACATACAGAGATAAAACTGCAGTATATACATAAATGCATGCATGCACACAGGCAAGAGCAAAAGAGGGAAAGGAGAGAGAGCGAGATCGTGGTATATCATTACTAATAATGTATGGTGATCGTGGATTTTGAATTTCAATCACAGATAAAATCTAAATAAATAAAATAGACACTTTTTACACTGTTTCTACATTTCGCACACTCTGACGAGCTGTAATAATAATAAACGCGATTCATATTGCGCATACTCACTCATGGACAACATAAGGACGGAAAGGTAAACAACAGTATTAATGACTAATAAATACAAATATAGAAAACGGAAAGAAGAATCGGGGAACAAGAATTGAGGCTATCGTGATTCTGCAGAGGAAGACGAGGTGGGAAGGTTGAAGATGGACTAGCATTGAGCTGACTGTTAGGAGTAATGTACTCAATGAAGAGGTGGGTTTTTAAAGCACTACTAAAGGATTTAATCTGGGTACTTCTTGGGAAAAAAATTCCAACAATTTGTACAAGAAAAACAGACATAGCCCTTTGATTTCTTTTTTTTTTAAAATTGCTATCAGTACATCACAATTCAGTTATCGTCAATGATAACGGTACTAGTAGCAGGACTCGTACGTAACACTCTAATCGACTGCTGGATAAGATGCGAGGCAGTCTATAAAGTTTGAACTCATTTGATTATATTATGACACGGCGATGGTCAGCATCAGCCTTTTTCAAAATTGATTTGTCCTCTTTCTTTCCAATAAAAGTATTGCGAAAAATAAAAATACTTAAGGACAGATTTACGAACTTCGCATTGGGCGCCGCCATTTTGTTGGGTTAAGTATTTAGAGTGGTCTCCCTTTGACCGCGTTGGGCCGAGGAGACGGCGACGCCCACTTCATGTAATAATAATGAATAATACTAAATCTACCAGGTATTGTAGTCGACAACAGAGACAAGACTGTAAAGCAGTTGTTAATCGTTCTATATTTGTGTATCATTACAATGGTGACAAAGTAATCGCTAATCAAAGAGAGGAAAAGCCCTTGCATGCACTTGGAAAGAAGAATTTAAGTCAAGGGGTATACAGGGCAGGACATTTTACAGTGTTTCAACATGAGCTGATATAGTCAGCTGTTTTCTTCAAAGCATCGGTATTTTATTCGCCTGGACCGACGACCGATTCCTTCATCGTTCAGTCTCCTGATAGATTTGACCATGGATAACGACAACAGCGTCATTGTCGTCTTGAAGAAACAAGACTCTGGTGAGAATACAACCTCAAATATGAAACATATATATGTAGTACTTCGTTTTCTATAAATGGATCATACAAGGGAAACTAATTATTAATTATTTATCATAATTTTTTCTGTTGACGGGTTCGTGAACTTCGAAGATTATCGTTTGATTGTTTCACGCAAGAAATCATTGACATGTGCATCGAACCAAATTTCATTGGTACACATATGATAAACGACAAGAAAGAGTTGATTTATTTTTAACTACTGCGTATAAAATCGTTATCTGACTGTAGAATGGGATACATCAATTCAACGATCAGATTTTAGATCAGTAATGTCTGCTACAATTCAGATTCAGACTTCGAACAATTCAGTAAGGATTTTTTAAACAGAAAATTAGAAAGAGATGTGTCGTTCAGTTTTGATGGAGACTTAAATAAATATGGGTCATGTAATTAGAACCTGCTTTTGTCTTGCTGGGAGGTTTTTCCTTGCGTGTTTAAACTCTTGATGTGCTTGTGTTTGTTTTGTGCAGCCCTCACCATCGGATTGTTTTGCGCTCTGCTGACAGTGTTTGTTGTTCTCGCCGTGCTGGTCTACAAGCCCCATTCACATCCGGGGTCGCGAGCTGCTGCTGCTGGGGCTGCTGGCACTACAGTCAGTTTGGCGAGCAGAAGAAATCGTCACGGCACAGGATCTGAAGGGATTGTTTAAACAGGAGAAGTACGAAGGGTCACATGACTGCATAAGCGGTAACGGAGTACATGTACTACTGGTTCGACTGACAGTTTAAAGGCGAGCCCGAGTGCGAACTTATTTTCCGGTGGGATGTAATTAAATTATTAGAATGTACTCATTAGAATTAAGGCCAACTCGGGCACGATCGATTTAAAAAAAAAAGATAAATAAAAACAAAAATGGAGTTCATAGTCTAACAGTTAGTGCATCTGATGTTTATGATTTTACAACGCAGGGAAACAATAGGTTGGGGGGGGGGGAAGCTGAAAACCATCGCTAAAAACAATACCAGCAAGTTGACAAGGTGGCGATGCATGAGAAGCGATACTTAGAAGCTGACAGGGACGGTAACTGTTGCTTCGTCTTGAAAACGGATAAGCAATCAAGGTAACTGCCACTGTAGCAGAGAGAAAGCATGTCATTGGCGAGAAAGGTGACTGTCACTTTAATCAATGATAGCAGCAGTGCCAACGGAAAGGAAGAAAAGTTACTTCCTTCTTCATCCTTCCAGCTAGCCAGCCAGCAAACAGTATGCAGGGGACGTCATCTGACAGCCAGCCAATAACTGTCTTGGTAGTATTGTGTAGTGGAAGTCATCGATAGCAACCAGCCAGCTACTATCCAGCTAGTATCATGCAGCGGAAGTCATCTGTATTCTTTAATACCAAGTGTCACCACTTATCACCCTTGAGATCTGAGGGATATCATGGCAAAGTGGTCTGCTATGACTGTGGGCTGCAGCTAGCTTGACCTGATTCCGATCAACAAGGAGTTATTGATTTTTTTCTTTGGCATATTGATTTTGTAACCATCAACGGTCTTTGGTCACGTGGTGTTATTGAATGCACTCAGCGGCTGCCCCGCGAACTGTAATTTGCATATATGCACCGTGGTCCTCACGGACTTACGACTGTAAAATGTACAAGCACTATCTATCTATCTATCTATCTATCTATCTATCTATCTATCTATCTATCTATCTATCTATCTATCTATCTATCTATCTATCTTGTTTGTGCCTCGTGTGTGAATAAATACCAGTTCATTCATATTAAAACGGAATATAACTTGAATGGGAGGTTATGCGTTTCTAAATCTTTTTGCCTGTTAAGTACGAGCATAGCTTCTTTTTTGTTGTTGTTGTTCCTTAGCCGTGTGATCTAATGTTTAGTCATTTCCATTCTTTGAGAACAAGGGGCTGTGATTACTTGTAGGAGGCGACCTATGATTCACCAGACCCGCAAAGCCACTGGTGTGCTTGCTTTGTGTCTCCTGTGATTGTACTATTTTTCTGTCGCGTGCACACACACACACGCGCGCGCGCGCACGCACGCACGCACACACACACACACACACACAAAACCTGAGTATCATCTTTTCAATGTTTCAAACGTTGACCCTCACATCCGTGCACGAGATATTGTTTAGTAATTCTCTCTCTCTCTCTCTCTCTCACACACACACACACACACACACACACACACACACACACACACACACACACACACACACACACACACACACACACAGAGCTTAAGTAAATAACCATCTTCCATTCAGGAGAGAAAAGGTTTCAAACTTCGAACTTTACACCTTTGCACATCACAAGAGATTTGTTTTTAAAAAATCTGTTACTTCACCAGGTTCTAGCTATCACTCACTCACTCACTCACTCACTCACTCACTCACTCACTCACTCACTCACTGACTCACTCACTCACTCACTCACGTGTTCGAGTGGATCTCGATGCTTCAGAGAACGCGTGTGTGAACACCACTTCCCTGAAACAGCGACTGATGAGTTACTGGCTTGAATAGAATGCGACTATGAAAGTAAACCAGGAAAGCAGAAGACAGTGAAACAAACAAATGTAAGAGTTAAGCTCATGTCTTCATGTTTGTACACAGATAAGCAACCAACATAAGATTGCAGCTCCCCTCCCCCCCTACACCCGGTGTAAGTCTTCACAGCGAAATCCTGACCGTTGGTGGTTGATCTCTTTCTGTGCACAGTGGTATGTTTGCAGGCGTGTACCTTGAGAACAGAAGATTTTTATTCACTCAGATTTGGAAAATAGCATCTTGAACTTTTTATCCGGTCATTAAAAGGAAAATTGACCCTACTATAACTTTTCCGGAAAGTCCATGTTTCGTTTGAAAATATGCCAGGGTAATCAAATATTCCAAAAAATAATTTGTTTAGACACTAAGAAAGTTTTGTACTTTAACATCAAGTCTTGAACTACTTAGCCAGCTATAAATAGATCCATATTTAAGCTCAAGTTAAACCTATAAAACGAATCTCAGTTTGCTTGTTGTTTATATGTTGTTTATATTTGGCTCCTGGATACGCCTCGATGTCGTGAAGGCTACAACCTATGGAAGAGTTTTCCAAGTGAAGTATGTATCACAAACGTGACCTGCTGTGTACAGGTATATCGATGTCTGAAGGACTGAATCTCGCCAACGGAAGGTGGATATCTGCTCAGTATTTTGTAATTAACTCGGCATGAAAAAAATGTCTGCAACCGTTAAAGGTATGGCACAAGAACTGTTTCTGAGGAAGATGTCTTCCGTACGTGTGCCATGAGCCATAACTCTGCTCGGTAGATTGCCGTTCCTGGCAGGGGAGGTAACCGTGGTATGAGTTTAGATTCCCTTCAGATCCTGTAAACTTTAGCGAAACCCGGCAACACGGCGCAGTTGTGAGTAAAAAGCAAACCCGTGTTACACACACCCGAGAAGGCGACTCAGGCCACGGGGGCAAATACGGGCCTAACTGCCGCACACAGCAGATCAAAAGTGGCCAGGCGGTGCTGAACGCCATTCTGGCCAAAGTATCACGTGACAACGTCAATTAGCGACGAGGGAGCCTCATAGGCGTGAAACCGCAGTTGCTGGTGTGAGATTGCGATTTCACCTGTACACGTGAGGTCTGGGGAACGGAGTGGGTAGAGGGGGAAAGAGAGAGAGAGAGGGGGGAAAGAGAGAGAGAGAGAGGATAAATTGTTTTACTATCGATTTTGTTTTGTTCACCCAGAATCACGACAACAGTTGTCGTGCGATTATATTTATATATACCTATTGTTGTTAGTTTCTCTGTATATCGCCATTTCTTCCTCTTCTCTCACCAGTCTTTAAACAGTAAGCGTGTGCACGCATAAACCCTACCCCCCCACCCTCACCAACCTGCTAAGTACGTTACACACAGCCCTAAATAATTAATACAGGCCTTTATTAAACACATCTCTATGTACGTTACACACAGCCCTAAATACATAACACAGCCCTATGTTACTCACAACTTTAAGTACGTCACACATAGCCCTAAATATATAACAGCTTCTATTAAACACAACACTAAGTTTGTCACACACAGCCCTAGATAAGTAGCACAGCCTTGTGTTACAATTAACTCGAGGTACGTCACACACAGCCCTCCATACATAACACAGCCTCTATTACACAAAACTCTGAGTACGTCACACACAGCCCTAAATAACACGTGGAGGCCTATGTTACACACAACTCTAAGTATGTTACACACAGCCCTAACTCTAGGTACGTCACACACAACCCTAAATAACAAGTGGAGGCCTATGTTACACACACCTCTAAGTACGTCACACACTCTCCTTAGTAACAGAGGCCTGGGAGAGTGACGAGTGGCCTTATTATTACCCGGCACACCACTTGCCTGGTGGGCAGCTGGAATCGATTCGTCACCAAACTTCTGTCGATACGCTTTATGGAAAATAGTTGTAGTTTCCAACTGTAACAAAGGGAAAAAAGCGAAAGTGTCTCTCAGAGACGGGAATCAGTCTCGCTGACAAGTTGTTTACATTTCTTTTTCAATAAAAAAATGATTTGTTACAACCTTTGACCCATCGAGGCATTTCCAACTGTGCAGTGACTAGACCAGAGAGCACGTGTACACTGTGACTACATCACCAGGTCCCTTTACATCCAAATGTTTGACTCGCTCTGTGCGTGTGTGCACGCGCTTGTAAAGGGTTAAATGCCTTTCCGTAACGGGAAATATTTTAATATTATTATTATTTAGCGATGTAAAATGTGAATGTGTTAAGTCAGTACCACATCTGCATTTAGTTCAGTGAAGTCCGTTTGCGGAATACTGGGGAACGGAGGGAAGTGCCCAGTGTCATGACAGACTTTTCGTGCTCAAAGTGTTGGTCACAGCATCATTTATCCACAACGTTGGGATCCTGTGTCCAGTCCAGTATATCTTCTCTGTGAACTATACGAACCCTCAGGACTCGAGAGCAAAGAACACCAGCACTTGTCATCAACACTAGCATCAGTTATCAAGTTCAGCCCCAGTTATCAACAACCCCCCCGATCTCGTCATTCACTCTTTTACCATTTAAACCTTCTACCCTTCCTCTCCACACCTTGTGTCTGAGTAACAACACCATATATCCACAGATTAATCCATAGAGTTCATGACAACACCATATATACACAAATTGTGACAACATCATATATGCACAGATTGTGACAACACCATTAATCCACAGATTAATCCATAGAGTTCATGACAACACCATATATCCACAGATTTTGACAACACCAATTATCTACAGATTAATCCATAGAGTTCATGACAACACCATATATCCACAGATTAATCCATAGAGTTCATGACAACACCATATATCCACAGATTAATCCATAGAGTTCATGACAACACCAGATATCCACAGATTAATCCATAGAGTTCGTGACAACACCAGATATCTACAGATTAATCCATAGAGTTCATGACAACACCATATATCCACAGATTAATCCATAGAGTTCATGACAACACCACATATCCACAGATTAATCCATAGAGTTCATGACAACACCAGATATCCACAGATTAATCCATAGAGTTCATGACAACACCATATATCCACAGATTAATCCATAGAGTTCATGACAACACCACATATCCACAGATTGTGACAACACCATATATCCACAGATTAATCCATAGAGTTCATGACAACACCACATATCCACAGATTGTGACAACACCATATATCCACAGATTAATCCATAGAGTTCATGACAACACCACATATCCACAGATTGTGACAACACCATATATCCACAGATTAATCCATAGAGTTCATGACAACACCACATATCCACAGATTGTGACAACACCATATATCCACAGATTAATCCATAGAGTTCATGACAACACCACATATCCACAGATTAATCCATAGAGTTCATGACAACACCATATATCCACAGATTAATCCATAGAGTTCATGACACCACCATATATCCACAGAGTTGAGGACAATGCCCATATCCGATGAATCATGTGACACCTTGTGTACACATTAAATGAGTGGATGGATCAAAGTGTTTTCCTCCCCCCACCCCCACACAAGCCATTAACGGATCTTTTGTGAAGTTGGAATAAAAGATCCGACTTTGCTTCTAAGGTGTTGTATGTCATATATCAAACTTTTTGTCTCCCCCTCTCTCTCTTCGTCTGTGTGTGTGTGTGTGTGTGTGTGTGTGTGTGTGTTCTGGTCACGCGTCACACGTGCAGGCTAGACGTACAGTGAGGTGCTTGCCTTGTGTTGTCTATATTTCCCGTCGCTCCCATTTGCACAGGAAACATCTTCTGTTTAAATCGTGAAATAAATCTATCGCCGAGGACGCACTTTTCTCAAATGAAGTGCCGTGGTAAATATTTTGCACGGCTTTTGCTCATAAAGTAGCCCTACAATCTACTTCATAAAAGTTGGCGAGGAACACAAGCTTGTTGACGTCTGGAATGTCGAGGACTTTGACTCACTGATTCCTCGGGTAAATTGGAGAGAATTTTCACCGGGGAATTAACGAAAGGGCAAATTGTCGATTTTTCTGACATCGACCTCACCCTAAACGAATACAAGCTGTTCTCTGACTGCAGAGCTTACTGTAACCCCCCCCTCCACATTATTTACGTGGATTGTTCCTCCACTTCTCTATCCCTACTCAAAAGGATGAATACATTGTCCAAGGGAAGCAGATGGCTTGGCTAGAGAGACGGCGTCTTAACCCGGAGGTGCTGGTTCGATACCCGTGGGATGCAGCGTACTTTCTCAATTGACCCATCAATGAAATGAGTACATGACTTTTTTTAAGAGAGAGAGAGAGAGGGAGTTAGGAAAGGTAAGGCAGAGGAGATGGACACCATTTTCCTCCCCCAAAAAAGCCTGGATGAGTGGGGATGTCACACTCCAAGAGAGTATTCCTCAACGACAGGAAGACGACATGACAATCTTTACTTTGCCCAGCATGCAGTTCAGTCCATTCCACAAACAGTAAGATAACAGTCCCATTCTACTTACAAACTTATTGGCAAACAAAGCCTCAACTTAGTTCGTTGGCCAAAGTGACAAAGTCCCGCACGCTCGCCCCCTCAACGTCTGCCTTCCTGTTACCTTCGCACACAACTTTGCCAAACCTGGGCAAGTGCTGGACATTTGCCTGACTGACAAGAGCTTTTAGCGCCAGTGTCAGCGGTCGATAAGCTGGCGTCGAGCTTGCAACATTTGCGTTTATTAATGTTGTTATTATTTAAAAGGCGTATCAAAGCTGACACGTGACCAAGGTCTCAATAACGAGAACTGTTGTCAGACGCACACGTAAAAATAACATTAACAGGATCATGATAGGTGTGTGTGTGTGTGTGTGTGTGTGTGTGTGTGTGTGTGTGCGCGTGAGAGAGAGAGAGAGAGGAAGAGGCCCGTCTGTGAGTATGGGGGTTAGTGTGTGTGAGTGTGTTTGCGTGCGTGTGAGCGTGTGCATGTGGGTAGCAGTACTTTATTTTTAGACATAAAAAGCTACTGTGAAGTCATGATGATGATGATGATGATGATGATGCAGACGATAGTACAGACCTGACAGAAAGGAAAATTCTCGTAACAAGTATGACTTACTCAATAAAGCTAACTGAAAATACGAAACTCCAAAACAGAAATCCAAAAGTGAGATGTGAGGAGATTAGCGCTTTTTTAAAAAATAATTTTTTTTTGTTAATTGTAGCTGACTTCATCGAATGTAGTTGATAAGCAACTTCGTTTCAGTTATTGGTGCACCTCGGGACACCTAAGTCGCTTGATGATAACGAATGTCTGAATGTTTATTAGCTTTTATGTGTTTGTATGAATATAATGTGATTTTATATGAGCCTGAAGTAATAATACCCCAACATACAATACAAACACATCTACAATAGTATGATATTTGTGTGTGTGTGTGTGTGTGTGTGTGTGTGTGTGTGTGTGTGAGAGAGAGAGAGAGAGACAGAGAGTAAAACTTTAGATATAATGTTAGAGATAATCTTAAAAATATCGTTTTGTGTTTGTCATGTAATTTTTCTGTTTGTTTTAGAGAAGATGTAAACAAAAAGGCATTAATGTTACAAACCCGTATTTCCCAGGACTTCCGGTCAAAATTAACTCTTTCAAAACATAACGGTCCACCTCAAACAATCGTGTGGTGGCGGTGCATGCCGGCCCCGAGATGTTTTAATCGTCTCTCACACACAGGGCGACCTCACACAGTTTGTGAAGTCAACACGTGCAGTGAAAGCCGTTTACACAGCTAAAAACCCATCGTCCCTCGCACCCGGGATGATCCTCGTGTCTTTTGTCCACTCGGCTGAGGTCCTCAGCTCTTTCCTGACTGGTGACCCTTGGCACCTGACATACTGCCCTTTTGCGCTCCACAGCAGCTGGTCGAAGCACAGATGCCACCAAACAGGAAGAGCACTATTCGATCTTTTTTTTCCCCTGGAAATAAGGAGATTTGACGATTCTGTGCACACATACGGGTATTTTGAACTGCAGCTTTGTCAAGAACTTACAGTGACTTGGCAGAAAATGGACGGAACGTGGCAAAGAAAGTACACCTAGAGGCAGATACTGTGAAACTGAAGGAAATAGGATGACATAACGAAGGCCCAGTCACCAATAATGTCAAAGGAGAAAAAAAGACTGAACTACAGTCACGCAATCTCTTGTCAGATTAAAAAAAATCACGTATGCCGAAGCCGAGATCTGAACCCACGTCTTACGATTGTTAGTCTTTGTGACTATTCCATTTTTGCAGCGTCACAGAGAGATGGTGGAGGAAGAGAAGGAAAATGGTAGAAGGTTGAGACTGCCTTGTGATCTTAAGGTGGTAGGGAAGGTAGGTGTTAGAACCCTCCCGTATCTGGAGCCAACTTTGATGAGGGCGGCGCCCATTTTCTTCTCTCCATTGCTGACTGACCTCCACCAAGCTTCTGTGATGTCAAGTACCCGTTCCTGTACCTGAGTGAGAAGGAAGAAGGCTGCGCCACACGGGTACTGAACCACCTAACTAACAGGATACAGGTACAGGGAACTCTACAGGGGTGTGGCTAGTGGGGTTGGTGTCAAAGAAACCAAGTAGGCATCGACCCCCGTCCGTCCCGCCAGAAGCTGTACTGGATGCGATGGTCTTAACAGTCTTCCAGAGTGCAATTAATTTGTAAATGACTCAGAAAATACTTAATACATAATAATAATAATAATAATAATAATAAAAGTTAGCTTGTATAGCGCCTTATATATCCTCCCTTTTGGCCGAATTCAAGGATGCGAAATCGCCTTTCGGTGGAAGCACTTTCCCTTTCAAAGACAACAACAACAACAACAAGAACAACAATTTAAGGCGCTTCACAAATGACAGATGGTGTGACGTGAAAATAATGTGACGTCAGAACAAAATGACGTAGCTCCAGGTCATAGGACAGCATCTACACACAGCACCAACACAGTCCGCAGGCCAAATATCAAACGTCACACAAGTCGTAACACACTCCCTAGTCAATGTAGTTCCTAATAACACATCCTACACACAGCACACATCACACTAGTCGTAACACACTCCCTAGTCAATGTAGTTCCTAATAACACATCCTACACACAGCACACATCACACTAGTCGTAACACACTCCCTAGTCAATGTAGTTCCTAATAACACATCCTACACACAGCACACATCACACTAGTCGTAATACACTCCCTAGTCAATGTAGTTCCTAATAACACATCCTACACACAGCACACATCACACTAGTCGTAACACACTCCCTAGTCAATGTAGTTCCTAATAACACATCCTACACACAGCACACATCACACTAGTCGTAACACACTCCCTAGTCAATGTAGTTCCTAATAACACATCCTACACACAGCACACATCACACTAGTCGTAATACACTCCCTAGTCAATGTAGTTCCTAATAACACATCCTACACACAGCACACATCACACTAGTCGTAATACACTCCCTAGTCAATGTAGTTCCTAATAACACATCCTACACACAGCACACATCACACTAGTCGTAATACACTCCCTAGTCAATGTAGTTCCTAATAACACATCCTACACACAGCACACATCACACTAGTCGTAATACACTCCCTAGTCAATGTAGTTCCTAATAACACATCCTACACACAGCACACATCACACTAGTCGTAATACACTCCCTAGTCAATGTAGTTCCTAATAACACATCCTACACACAGCACACATCACACTAGTCGTAATACACTCCTAGTCAATGTAGTTCCTAATAACACATCCTACACACAGCACACATCACACTAGTCACACTCCCTAGTCAATGTAGTTCCTAATAACACATCCTACACACAGCACACATCACACTAGTCGTAATACACTCCCTAGTCAATGTAGTTCCTAATAACACATCCTACACACAGCACACATCACACTAGTCGTAATACACTCCTAGTCAATGTAGTTCCTAATAACACATCCTACACACAGCACACATCACACTAGTCGTAATACACTCCTAGTCAATGTAGTTCCTAATAACACATCCTACACACAGCACACATCACACTAGTCGTAATACACTCCTAGTCAATGTAGTTCCTAATAACACATCCTACACACAGCACACATCACACTAGTCGTAATACACTCCCTAGTCAATGTAGTTCCTAATAACACATCCTACACACAGCACACATCACACTAGTCGTAATACACTCCCTAGTCAATGTAGTTCCTAATAACACATCCTACACACAGCACACATCACACTAGTCGTAATACACTCCCTAGTCAATGTAGTTCCTAATAACACATCCTACACACAGCACACATCACACTAGTCGTAATACACTCCCTAGTCAATGTAGTTCCTAATAACACATCCTACACACAGCACACATCACACTAGTCGTAACACACTCCCTAGTCAATGTAGTTCCTAATAACACATCCTACACACAGCACACATCACACTAGTCGTAATACTCTCCCTAGTCAATGTAGTTCCTAATAACACATCCTACACACACCACACATCACACTAGTCGTAATACACTCCCTAGTCAATGTAGTTCCTAATAACACATCCTACACACACCACACATTACACTAGTCGTAATACACTCCCTAGTCAATGTAGTTCCTAATAACACATCCTACACACAACACACATCACACTAGTCGTAATACACTCCCTAGTCAATGTAGTCCCTAATAACACATCCTACACACAGCACACATCACACAAGTCGTAATACACTCCCTAGTCAATGTAGTTCCTAATAACACATCCTACACACAGCACACATCCCACTAGTCGTAATACACTCCTAGTCAATGTAGTTCCTAATAACACATCCTACACACAGCACACATCACACTAGTCGTAATACACTCCCTAGTCAATGTAGTTCCTAATAACACATCCTACACACAGCACACATCACACAAGTCGTAATACACTCCCTAGTCAATGTAGTTCCTAATAACACATCCTACTAGCACACATCACACTAGTCGTAATACACTCCTAGTCAATGTAGTTCCTAATAACACATCCTACACACAACACACATCACACTAGTCGTAATACACTCCTAGTCAATGTAGTTCCTAATAACACATCCTACACACAGCACACATCACACTAGTCGTAATACACTCCCTAGTCAATGTAGTTCCTAATAACACATCCTACACACAGCACACATCACACTAGTCGTAATACATTCGCTAGTCAATGTAGTTCCTAATAACACATCCTACATACAGCACACATCACACAAGTCGTAATACATTCGCTAGTCAATGTAGTTCCTAATAACACATCCTACACACAGCACACATCACACAAGTCGTAATACACTCCCTAGTCAATGTAGTTCCTAATAACACATCCTACACACAGCACACATCACACTAGTCGTAATACACACCCTAGTCAATGTAGTTCCTAATAACACATCCTACACACAGCACACATCACACTTGTCGTAATACACCCCTAGTCAATGTAGTTCCTAATAACACATCCTACACACAGCACACATCACACTAGTCGTAATACACTCCCTAGTCAATGTAGTTCCTAATAACACATCCTACACACAGCACACATCACACTAGTCGTAATACACTCCCTAGTCAATGTAGTTCCTAATAACACATCCTACACACAGCACACTAATACACTCCCTAGTCAATGTAGTTCCTAATAACACATCCTACACACAGCACACTAGTACACTCCCTAGTCAATGTAGTTCCTAATAACACATCCTACACACAGCACACTAATACACTTCCTAGTCAATGTAGTTCCTAATAACACATCCTACACACAGCACACATCACACTAGTAGTAATACACTCCCTAGTCAATGTAGTTCCTAATAACACATCCTACACACAGCACACTAATACACTCCCTAGTCAATGTAGTTCCTAATAACACATCCTACACACAGCACACATCACACTAGTCGTAATACACTCGTTAGTCAATGTAGTTCCTAATAACACATCCTACACACAGCACACTAATACACTTCCTAGTCAATGTAGTTCCTAATAACACATCCTACACACAGCACACATCACACTAGTCGTAATACACTCCCTAGTCAATGTAGTTCCTAATAACACATCCTACACACAGCACACATCACACTAGTCGTAATACACTCTCTAGTCAATGTAGTTCCTAATAACACATCCTACACAGAGCACACATCACACTAGTCGTAATACACTCCCTAGTCAATGTAGTCCCTAATAACACATCCTACACACAGCACACATCACACAAGTCGTAATACACTCCCTAGTCAATGTAGTTCCTAATAACACATCCTACACACAGCACACATCCCACTAGTCGTAATACACTCCTAGTCAATGTAGTTCCTAATAACACATCCTACACACAGCACACATCACACTAGTCGTAATACACTCCCTAGTCAATGTAGTTCCTAATAACACATCCTACACACAGCACACATCACACAAGTCGTAATACACTCCCTAGTCAATGTAGTTCCTAATAACACATCCTACACACAGCACACACCACACAAGTCGTAATACACTCCCTAGTAAATGTAGTTCCTAATAACACATCCCACTACACACAACACACATCACACTAGTCGTACACACCCTAGTCAACCCTAATAACACATCCCACACACAGCACACATCACACTAGTCGTACACACCCCTAGTCAATGTAGTTCCTAATAACACATCCTACACACAGCACACATCACACTAGTCGTACACACTCCCTAGTCAATGTAGTTCCTAATAACACATCCCACACAACACACATCACACTAGTCGTAATACACTCCTAGTCAATGTAGTTCCTAATAACACATCCTACACACACAGCACACATCACACTAGTCGTAATACACTCCCTAGTCAATGTAGTTCCTAATAACACATCCTACACACAGCACACATCACACTAGTCGTAACACACTCCCTAGTCAATGTAGTTCCTAATAACACATCCTACACACAGCACACATCACACTAGTCGTAATACACTCCCTAGTCAATGTAGTTCCTAATAACACATCCTACACACAGCACACATCACACTAGTCGTAATACACTCCTAGTCAATGTAGTTCCTAATAACACATCCTACACACAGCACACATCACACTAGTCGTAATACACTCCCTAGTCAATGTAGTTCCTAATAACACATCCTACACACAGCACACATCACACTAGTCGTAATACACTCCCTAGTCAATGTAGTTCCTAATAACACATCCTACACACAGCACACATCACACTAGTCGTAACACACTCCCTAGTCAATGTAGTTCCTAATAACACATCCTACACACACCACACATCACACTAGTCGTAATACACTCCCTAGTCAATGTAGTTCCTAATAACACATCCTACACACAGCACACATCACACTAGTCGTAATACACTCCCTAGTCAATGTAGTTCCTAATAACACATCCTACACACAGCACACATCACACTAGTCGTAATACACTCCCTAGTCAATGTAGTTCCTAATAACACATCCTACACACAGCACACATCACACTAGTCGTAATACACTCCCTAGTCAATGTAGTTCCTAATAACACATCCTACACACAGCACACATCACACTAGTCGTAACACACTCCCTAGTCAATGTAGTTCCTAATAACACATCCTACACACAGCACACATCACACTAGTCGTAATACACTCCCTAGTCAATGTAGTTCCTAATAACACATCCTACACACACCACACATCACACTAGTCGTAATACACTCCCTAGTCAATGTAGTTCCTAATAACACATCCTACACACAGCACACATCACACTAGTCGTATTACACTCCCTAGTCAATGTAGTTCCTAATAACACATCCTACACACAGCACACATCACACTAGTCGTAATACACTCCCTAGTCAATGTAGTTCCTAATAACACATCCTACACACAGCACACATCACACTAGTCGTAATACACTCCCTAGTCAATGTAGTTCCTAATAACACATCCTACACACAGCACACATCACACTAGTCGTAATACACTCCCTAGTCAATGTAGTTCCTAATAACACATCCTACACACAGCACACATCACACTAGTCGTAATACACTCCCTAGTCAATGTAGTTCCTAATAACACATCCTACACACAGCACACATCACACTAGTCGTAATACACTCCCTAGTCAATGTAGTTCCTAATAACACATCCTACACACAGCACACATCACACTAGTCGTAATACACTCCCTAGTCAATGTAGTTCCTAATAACACATCCTACACACAGCACACATCACACTAGTCGTAATACACTCCCTAGTCAATGTAGTTCCTAATAACACATCCTACACACAGCACACATCACACTAGTCGTAATACACTCCCTAGTCAATGTAGTTCCTAATAACACATCCTACACACAGCACACATCACACTAGTCGTAATACACTCCCTAGTCAATGTAGTTCCTAATAACACATCCTACACACAACACACATCACACTAGTCGTAATACACTCCCTAGTCAATGTAGTTCCTAATAACACATCCTACACACAGCACACATCACACTAGTCGTAATACACTCCCTAGTCAATGTAGTTCCTAATAACACATCCTACACACAGCACACATCACACTAGTCGTAATACACTCCCTAGTCAATGTAGTTCCTAATAACACATCCTACACACAGCACACATCACACTAGTCGTAATACACTCCCTAGTCAATGTAGTTCCTAATAACACATCCTACACACAGCACACATCACACTAGTCGTAATACACTCCCTAGTCAATGTAGTTCCTAATAACACATCCTACACACAGCACACATCACACTAGTCGTACTACACTCCCTAGTCAATGTAGTTCCTAATAACACATCCTACACACAACACACATCACACTAGTCGTATTACACTCCCTAGTCAATGTAGTTCCCAATAACACATCCTACACACACCACACATCACACTAGTCGTAATACACTCCCTAGTCAATGTAGTTCCTAATAACACATCCTACACACAGCACACATCACACAAGTCGTAATACACTCCCTAGTCAATGTAGTTCCTAATAACACATCTTACACACAGCACACATCACACTAGTCGTAATACACTCCCTAGTCAATGTAGTTCCTAATAACATCCTACACACAGCACACATCACACTAGTCGTAATACACTCCCTAGTCAATGTAGTTCCTAATAACACGAATGAGCCCCAGCACACGTAACAGTTCACTGGTCAACAAAAGTCAAGGAGACATGATGCCCACAGAACTGTGCGATTGTCGTCTGCTTCTTAAACGAAATCGAAGCCACGGAAACCAAAGAGGCGCCGTATTCCAAACGCAAGATGGCAGACTCATCAAAAAGATACACAACTACAAGTCCAACACGAGGAAGACGTCAGATAAGTCACAAATACTACAGAGCTCTGCCCCCTCCAGCCAGTTAGACGAAGGGACATCACTCTATCTCCGAGGGTGAATAGACGTTACTTCCATTCCTCTTCTACTCTTAAAAAAACAACAACATACACTTGTTTCCCCGTAGTCAGCTAAAGAGTTTCGTCACATGAGATCGGGATCATGTATCTACAGGTTGAGGAAGTGTAATGTGAAAGGTGGTACGGTTAGTTCTCGAAAGGTAGGGGGAAATGTTCTCTCCCTTTATTTGACCACTCGCTCTTGTCACCGCTTGAGAGGCCGAAGGTTCAGATCTCGTCTCGGGACACATTCTCTGTATTTGACACATCTTGGCAGGGCTGGATGTCAGAGGTTTTCTCTCTGGGTACTCCGGTTACCCCCTCCCCTTTCCCCTCATAGTGTGGTCGCCTTTAGATGGAAGCACTTTCCTGCTACACCACCATTAACAAGCAGCAACGATGTATAAAAACATGCGAGTGCAAAATTATTAAGGGGAAACACTCTCATTCTGAAAGCAACCTTTCAGTTAATTCCCCAATCAGCATGTTCTCAGCTCATCATCCATATCATGATCATCTTCATGTTCTCAATGTTGTACTTCCAATGTCTGGAGCGGAAGCGATTTTATAGGAAGAATTTCACGGGAATGTAAAACAAAATAGGAGTAGGTGATTGGGAATTGAGAAGAAAAAAAAACAAAGAAAAAAGTGATTTCTAACATCCAACCTCTTTCTTCCCCACGCCCACAACATGAAAAAAAAAAGAAAGATAAGGAGGTAGACCTTCTCCTTTTACCGTTTTCTGAAGTTCTCGGTTGTGTAGCCTTTTGATACTGTTGCAGTAGCTTAACAAGCATTACGAATTATGTCTACGAACTACTACTTCCAAATAAACACTTCCTTAGAGAACTGGTGTTTTGATAAATTATTTGTTGTCGGCTTATTTTTATTTTTGTTTTGTTTTGTTTTATTTTGCTTGGCTTGCACGTTTTTTACTTTGTTTTTTCGGGTTTTTTTAATTACTAGTTTATATTTGTTTTTTGTGAAACTATTTATTTTGTACAGTAGGAAACACACTTGAAAATAAAGCAAGGAGACACTTACTTGTATTGACTTTGCTGGGGTCCAGGTCTTTTGTGAATTTCTCAAGGACACTCGTCATTAGGTTAGTTGCAAGCAGGGTGTTGGGCACATACCCGAGTTCCACGTGCTCCCCCATATACCTGTAGGTGAAGTTCTGCTGGTGGATGTTCTCAAGCGGATAGTACGAAGGGTATGTCCATTCGTCCGATTTGGCCTCAAACCTCACAATCAGAATGATAACAGCAAAGAAGAGAGGAATGAGGATCTCGAAAATGCTGACGCACATGGAACGTCTCTGCAGAAGCAGGTTTTTCCACAGAAGCAACGAGAGTTGCTGAAAGAACCCCATAATGACGATCCCAGTCTTGTTCTTGATGCTCAGGTGATTTTTGTCTCTTGTTCGCAGATGCAGACGACTGCAGAACTACACAAAACAAAATTTATTTCTTAAAACAAAGAACAAGGAGAATGTAATTGTTGCAAGCTCCAGACTTCACTGGACATTGTCCTGGCCTTTCAATGTTCTGTCGTATAGGCAGCAAGATTAATATAATATTTTTTTGAAACATCAGTCAACAGTAAACCAGATAGCGGAAACCTCTATCCAGTGCCGATGTCGGGACAAAACCACAGAGAACCGGCAAAAAAAAAAACCAACCAAAAAGCACCTGAAGATGTTCAGTCTGGCAGAACGGACCGCCACCTGCTGTGTTCGGCAGCCCGCAGATACTTTAAAGACATTAACATCAAAACGACTCGTTGCGACAGCAACGACGACCCGGGGCTCGCTCTGGCGCGCGCTGCACGCGACTGTTGCGACTGCTGCACGCAACACATCGCCAGAGACGCGGCGCTGAAGTTTGCTGGCGTCGTCGATCATGGGAGACAACCAGCACAGGAAGCCACGAAGACGACTTCAGATTTTTTCGGACGTGCGGGCGCTTTCTCCATCCAGGAGGTGGAATGTTAAGTGGGATGTGGAGATGTTTCATTTTTCTCTCTAGACTGAAAGTCGGCGACAGGTAGAGAGACGATGAAATCAAGGATAAGAGAATTCGTTATGTTGTATATTTATGAACATTATCTTGATTATGGCCATTTGTGTTTCTTTCTTTTTTCTCTTTTTCTCTATTTCTCTATCTCTCTCTTTCTCCCTCTTTCTCTCTCTCTCTCTCTCAAAGGCCAGCAATCAAAGCAGTCTCTCTCTCTCTCTTTCTCCCTGAAAGGCCTGTAATCAACAGTAATCAAAGCAGTGCTATTCAAAACGAAAGTACAGTCTCCCAGCTTCGCTTCTGTAGCACTCCTGCTTTAACTTTGTTTAAACACAACAAATGATTTGATTCTTTGTTATGAAAGACTTACAAGTAAGGCAGCTTTTATACTTTCTACTCTTTTTTCATAAACATATCCACGTATTGCTCTTAAAATGGATGTTCCCATTCAAAAAAACAGCACTAAAATACTTTAAAAGTATCATGTGGAAAACGTCTTCCTCTTCCTCGTTAGCAGAGGAAATCCAGTCTACACACTTTTCCACATGAAAAGTGGAATTTCTAAAATATTTATATCGAAACCTATGACCACGTGCTGAAATCTCCTTTCTTGCTATATTATGCTATTTCTTGCTATTTCAACTTTCTCTAAAAATGCAGGAAATGTGTACTTTTGTAATCTTTTGATTGTAACTATTATTTTTTTTTAATTCTATGTTGAATGCGTTTGTAGTGTGAGACACCGTAAGCGTATAGTTAACGAGTTCACTTCCTGAAGGAGGCTGGTTCGAGATTCGCCCGGGCTTGTGACTTACGACACTTTCCAGGCCTACCTAGCATATTACCTCGTTCCCTTTATTCATTCATTCATTCATACATTTTTTTACTTTGTTTTTATTTCCTTTGTTTACTCATTCATTTACACCTTTTCTTAGCCTACCCGCATTCCCTTCTCCTGTCGATGCAAGTTTAGTCCTCAAGAATAGTTGTCTTACACTTTTGTAATATATTTTCGAATCCTCCCCGGAGCCCTAAGGAAGGCTCCCTACTCTGATGGTCAGAATGCTTGACCGTAGTCCCCTCAGTTTACGGTCTTAAGGGAGAGATTTGCTACTGTCTCATTTTTCTCGGGGTCTGTCAGGGCGGTGCCCATCTCTCGACTCTCACTGTCTCACTCTCCCTTACCCAGCAGTAGAGTGGCTACCTTACTTCGTAGAGGGTGGGGCTAGCCACTCTACTGCTGGGTCAGCTACTCGCTGGACATGGCTGTGTGGAATGCTTACCTTAGGGACCGGGTGGCGCTACTCTGGTCTGTATACCTGTAGACAAATAAGCCGTTAGATTAACCCCAAGGTCTGGTTCCAGCAAAGAGCCCAACATGTGAAGACAGGAGATCGATTTCTGAGCCCATGGCCTTGTCAGGGTCATCCGGGTCAGCGTGAGCTTTTTGGTGCAAGGTCAAGGACAGGGCAGCAGCAGCCAGGAAAGATCAAATGAGAAGCATGGCTGTCTTGTGTCTGTGTGTGTGCGTGCGTGCGTGTGCGTGAGAGAGATAGAGAAGTAGCAATGTTGTCTTTTGTTTCTTTGTGCGTGTGTGTGTGTGTGTGTGTGAGAAAGAGAGAGAAAAAATAGAGAAGTAGCATGGTTTTTGTGTGTGTGTGTGTGTGTGTTTAACGCTGTGCGTAACGGTGTGTGTGTGAGAGAGAAATAGAGAAGTAACATGGTTTTCTTTTGTGTGTGTTTGTGTGTGTAATAGTGTGTGTGTAGGTGTGTGTAGGGATGTGTGTGGGTGTGTGTGAGAGAGAAATAGAGAAGCATGGTTTTCTTTTGTGTGTTGGGGGGAGGGGGATATGTGTGTTTCATTCCAACTTCTGATCTCCTTATTTCCTTTTAACTGTTACTTCCGTTTGTTTGAAGCCACATCAGGAAGGTAACCCTGCAGGTCTGGAGGTTGATGCTGTATTTCGGTGAGTGTAGCTGTGGTCCCCACTGACTACATTTTCCTTTCACAAAGAACTTGGAATCCTCAGAGTGTTTGATGTCTGAAAAAGCAGCATCAACTGATGAAGCGAGGAGACCGCGAAACAAAAATCACCGATGACAAATCAAAAGGGACAGAGAGAAAGCACGAGCCGGGCGGGGGGGGGGGTAGGTGAGTTCCCGCGCTCGACAGCAGCGCACGTGCATGCACGCTGGTGTTGCAAGCGGCGGTGCTGGCAGGCTGTTGTTCCAGGTATCTGCCTCACCTGTAGAGCCTTCAGACACTGCCTGATACCCGCGCAGCCAGCCAACTCGCAAAGGAGCAGTGTACATTTTTGGCAAAGCTCCGGATCTCGAGAAATCCTGTAAAAGGTCGCGAGGTTTGGCTCACTATGAATGAGATTCGCGTGCAAGGACTCCTGCTCGATCGCTACAACACCGACTTTCTGGGACTTCTTCACAAGTTGAATCGAACTATTTGCAGTAAGTTCTTTCTTGCACGACAATATCTTTAGTGAATTGTGTTTCCCTGGTAACCGTGTTACCGTTCTTTGGGAAGAAAGTAGTTGGGAGAGGATTTTTTTGGGGAGGGTTCATAAAGAGAACACTGAGGTAACCGGTCTCTTAGAAGCCATGCTCTTGGAATTACCAGGCCAGGTGGATGATTCACTGTAAGCCTGGCAAAAGGAATGACTTTTCTTTTGTTGATGCATTTGCTCTATCTGCGTCGTTGCAAAAGTTCGCGAAGTTGGCTTTAAAAACATCTCGTGTTTGAAGACTTTACTAAAATTCTCGACAGCTTCTGAAGCACTTACTTCCACGTGGTACAAGTGTGGACAGTGATAAGCATAATTCCCCATCAGTAAGTCAATTAAGGTGTCAATTTCATAACAGAAGAAGCGAATCAAACGCCATTTTTGTTTGTTATCTAGAAACTTCTGCCACTAGAGAACAGTGTTTCGCACCTGACAAAGCTTCGAAACTCAGATTGATTTGGTCGTCTGACTGAATGCGTGGTTGATCGCGATAAAAATATTTTCTCATTGATGCTGATTGCATCGGCTAACCTTTCATGTCCAACTTTCATCTTAAACTGACTCTAAAGTAGAAACATACATGCTAATTACATACTCAAAAACTAACACAGGTCGGGGCACTTTCCTCTGCATGTATCTACACTTCAAAATAAGTCAGTGCTGTGTATGCTACAGGATTGTGGGAAACAAAAATAAATCGCCTTTCTAACCCAGAGCTTACAGGGAAAGTTATAGCGAGGTTGGAGCTCCACTGATGCGCTTTATAATAAGGTGGACTGGAAGATGCGTGTGTAGGTAAGTGTCGAAATGTTAACTGATTGATGAGAGTGATGTCCTAACTGGCTTGAGGGGACTGTTCTCTGTTTTGCTTGCCTCGTCTCTAGGTGGACCTCAAGTTTGGTGTTTCTTGTCTTGCACTTGTTTTGTTGTTTTTTTTTGCGCCGCATACCTGTCTTGGATAGTTCTCTAAGTGAGCCAAGTCATTTTCACCTGGAGACCACTTCTCCACTAACGGTCTCACAGCTTATTCAGTGTAAGGGACCTCAACTGATGGATTCCTTGTCTCCATTTCTCTGCGATTATAATGTTTTGTTTCTGATCTTGCGAGCCATGAACTCTTCACAGGTTCTCGTCAACGGACCTGAGCTTCGTCGCATCATTTACCTGTTGAGATTTTGGATCGGTGCGTGTACTGGATATCGATTGCACTCCCGATGAGAAGTGTGTTCATCCTGCATCTTGCTCCCTGGGTGAGATCCCGATGAGAAGTGCAGATTTTCTTTTGCCTCTTGCTCCATGGATTTTCTGGATTACTTGGTGATCATTCATAATTCTTTGGTTCTAGAATTGAATGTTTTGTGTCCCTATCAGTTATTATTATTACTTGCATAGTCTTGGTTTTGCAAAGAGCTTCAAGTCCATATTAATGGTAGGGAAAATGCGCTGGACATCCGGCGTCGTTGTCATCTCCGATGGGTCAGAAAATGGACAGAGCAAAACCTTGTGTAGATTTGTCTATGTGGGGGCACATTTGGAAAGATGAGGAGGGCACAGTCTCTTTCTCTCAGAGTGGCGTGTTATTCTATTCATGAACGCCCCCACGCAGCCAAATGTTGTGAATGTGTGCTTATGTGTATGTATGTCCGTGTATCTGAAAGTGTGTGAGTTTGTGTTTTCAGTAGCCCCTGAATAAGGTTATATTGTTATTATAATTGCTTTTGTCATACCTCGATCGTTAGTATCGTAAATGTGCAGAAGGACTTTAAAATGAAAAGTTTCTACTATTTGGAGAGCTATGTCCTTTTGACTAAGAAGCAAAGGGGATTATCTCTCTTTGATCTTGCTTCTTTCTTGTGGTCATATTTCAGTTTGAATAAGAGCATTGCTTCCTTCATTTTTATATTTATTTCGGTGGAATTTTTTTTCCTATCTTCTCTTCTCTGCAAAATATAAGTGCAAACTGATTGGTCTACTGGCCGGATCTCAATTCTGGCGAACTGAATTTGCTTCATCAGCTTAACTGAGGTGCAATGAAGAACCTCAAGTGATGATCATACGTTTTCCTGCTTAATATAATTTAATATAACATTGTTTTCTGGAGATTTTAGGCATTGTGTCATCCACGTTAAATCTGCAGTGATTTTCCTATGCTGTAGGTAGTATGTACCATCGATTTTAAAATTTCACACCTAGATAGATTAGACCTACATCACTAGAAAGTGTGTGATCTGAGAATTGTAAAACATTTAAAATGTCCAAAATCAGGTCAAATTGAATTCTTAACAAATTTTCTGTAATTTCGTGAATATTTAATTTTTGTATATTTTAAAATATCAAAGGCACCCAATCATGAAAGAATGAAAGAATTGAATAAAACAACATTTACAAATGAAAGCAGTCTGAATCATAAAGCAGCCATCTCCTACAGACACGAGCAAGTAGTTGCTTATAATTTAAAATTACTTAGTTCTCTAATTTTGGACCCGCCATTTTAATGTGACTAGCTAAATATATCCACTTTCACGACTGGTCCCTGTTTTGTTAATACAATCAACCACTGAATTGCTGTCAAGTGTAATCAGAGCTATACCAAGCTCAGTATTGACGGGAGCCATATGGGCGGTAACTCTTAGCAAAAATACGGAGTTGTGGTTCTTAGTGCTCCATCCTATTACCACAAACTCCATGCTATTACAGGAAGGTAGCGAGCACAAACATTTATGATATATGAAAATATGAAGCCTGTGACAGCAATTCTTCGCACTGTCCTTTCTTTTACGTCTGTAAGAAACAAACAAAAAAAACAAACAAAAAACCTTCAACACCCAACCACATCCTTTTACATCATTGTGACTGTTTTGTGGATGTTGTTCAGCACAGCCACATAGACTGTTGGCTGGAATACAAAAATCTTTTATTATTTTTATTCGAAATCATGCAATTAGTGTCAAAATATTCTGTATATACAGCCCATGTGTTTGCTGCTTACGTCCCCATCTTGATTGTCTATGGGCCTATTCAAGAAAGATGTTCAGCTTTCTCTCCGGTTTTTTTTTTTTTTTTTTGCCTGCAAACCTGCAATCGTGTCGACAGGAAAATAGACATGTATCGCCCTCTGTGACTATTACCTTTGTGCACTGCCACTGTTGCGCAGCTTCCCCTCCGGCACCAGCACCAGCACGAGCACCAGCATGCAGCGTGAGTGAGTCGTGCGGCGCGGGCCGCACGTGGATCGGGGAGATGAGGGGCCCTCTCAGGGAGAAAATTCAAAATGCCATCAACCGCGCGCTGTCCGACCATCTTGACAGTCAAGCGGCGCTCATCACAGTCGGCGGGAGGAGACGAAACAGGAAGAAGAAAAACAAGAAAAATGGTAGGCATCATTTGTTGTTGCTGTTTAGTTAGTTTGTTTATTTTTTATTTGTGGAGGATGTTTTGCTTTGTTTTGAGTTTCTTCTGTTGGGTTTTATTTATTTTAATTTTAATTTTTTTTTTACAATTGTAGGTGGTTTTGTGAATTAAGACATGTTTTCGAATATTTTAAGTTCGAATTTTTCAGTGTCTCTCTATCTCTCTCCTCGACTCGTCTCTATGCGTTTAAAAGGACGTGTTTTGTCGTTGAATGGTCAATTTAATCAATTTAATCCACCAGTGCATCTCTTTCCAAGCTGACAGCTTAATCTTGAAGCTCCGCTATGTCTTACTGCTTTAAATGTAGAGTTACATAGCCTCATCCAGCCCCTCCCTCTCCTTCTCTCTACTTGGGGCAGTGACTTGCCAGTGTCCAGCGTGCCTAGAACATGCCATGAGGAACCCCGAGTGGTTAGGGGAGTTTTCAGTCACAGACCCAGTCGAGCCTGGATTCAGCGAGCTTCTCGTGCTAGACCACTTAGCCAGTTCTTAGAATGTACTTTGTAAAAGACATGCTTCTGTAAAATAATTCTGAGGGGGGTGAGGGAGTTAAGGAATGTAAGTCTACATGATGGTCCTGCAAGAAAAGAGCGAAGCTTACGAAATGTTTTGCTTGGCTCAGTTATCGTTCACAAACACAGCCACTTCGATACATGCAGCCGACACACCGCTATGTGTAACTCTAATTTATTGCTTTCTTGAACTGTGGCCAGGTTTCACAATCGCTGGAGGAAAGAAAGATCTGAGTTATCTTCCATGGGGGCAGTGTGTGGGGTGGGGAGAGATGATCATGATAACATGCATGCTGTCGTTCTAATGGTCTTGTCTGGTGAGGAATCTTAGTGCAGACATGTTGTAGAGGGTTTGCTTCCGAGATTTTTCGTTGTAGCGATCATGCATCACCTGGTAGAAGTGTCCTGTAGATGTAGCCTCCAGTAGGAGCACTGCTGACTCTGTCGGTGTATCTCGATGCTCAATGTTTCATTGCATGAGACTTTTGAGCATGCATGCACGAATGCACACACAGGTACACACACACGCACACATACGTGTGTCTAGTTTAGAACTTGTATGCAGGTGCATTTGTATGTTTGCGTTCATACACGTGTATATGTGGTGTTTGAGCCCGTGCTGTGTGTGTGTGTGTGTGTGTGTGTGTGTGTGTGCGTGCGCGCGTGGTGTATGCGTGATCGCCTGTGCCTTCTGAAGCAGGTGTCACAGGGTCTGTTTGGGCCACGCTGCAGCAGCAGGCTGCGGTACCACCCATCCGTAGTCAGCTAGACATCCCGCCCAAATCCAAAGCTAGTCCTCAAGGTACCGCATCATTGTGTACTGAGCATGACCCAGCACGATACTCAACTAACCTCCCTACCAAACTGATCCCCACTAACCAACAGTAAAAATGATTTCATCTAAGAACGGCAAATCATTAACACTGGCAATGAACTAAATTGACTAAGAGTACTTGGCACGATGAACCAACTCCTGTATAAACAGCGGACAACAGTAATGGTCATAACTCGCTAACTTGCATGTCAAGATTGGTAACTTTTTACATTTTTCGGTTTGTACCGCAGCCGTTCCATGCCATTGTATTAGATTTGTGTGCATGTGGTTTAATGACTTGCTGTTCTTGTTTGTGTTGTGTCATGTGACTTAATCGCTTTGTATTAAAGTGAATATAGAATGCTCTCAATTCAGTTCTCGTCTCAGACACGTTTCTTTCTTTGCATGTTGCACCTGTCACGAGGGTCGGCTGCTTTGCCGTGATGGAGTCTTAGATGCTGGGGCTCTTAAAACATTTAATACCACCTTTCCCTCCATCGTCTTGCATTCTTTGTCCCCTTTTTTCAGTCTTGGCCACCTGCAGCTTGCACGTTTGTTTGAGTTTGAATTAGTTTTATTCATCTGCTACGAGATTAATTTAAGTCATATGTCTGTTAACCTGAATCTGTGAGGCATAGTTGTGTGTCTGTCTACACATAAATTCTTGTGTTTGTGTGCATGCTTGCTTGTTTGTCCTGAGTTTGACCTGTTGGAGGGGACGGACTAGTTGTCCTCAAATGTTATTTTTCGCTCGGGTTTGCATCCGAAGGCCTCTCCATGTGCATCTATTCGTATGCCTGCATTATTTCAAGATTTCCACCTGCTTAACCGCTTTCTCAGATTGTAATTATTTAGAGACTACTACTTACTGTCCAGCTCAAATATTTTTTTCGTTTTGCGTTATTTTAAATTAAGCAGTTAAAATTGTCTTCTTTTATCAGTTTCGAAATATCACAGCTGAGAACCTTGTTGCAGGATTGGCTTTTGTATTAAGCAGAACTTAAAACTCATTGTTTTCTTCCTTCGTTCATTGACATCACAACAGATTCAGTAAAGAGTATTTAAGAGTGTAAAAATAAAAGTTATGAAACTTAATGCACTGACTGACTGACTGATGACTCACTCACTCACTCACTCACTCACTCACTCACTCACTCACTCACTCACTCACTCACTCACTCACTCACTCACTCACTCACTCACTCACTGATGTAGTCACACTATAGAGAGAATTAGTGCACAGGAAGAAAAAAAACGCGAATGTAAAATGTATTCGTAAAAGTAAGTGTACGTCAGCGTTGACATTTTCACATGAAATTTGTTGTGTTTTTGTTTCAGTAACCAAGACCAAGAAGACTAAGGAAAACAAGGGCAAACTTTCACCGCCCAAATGTCGCAAAGGTAGGTCCTGCTTATTTGTTTATTTTACTGTGCTACCCTTGATGTTACTGTTAACACCGCCACTATCATCATTTCATCGTAATCGTTCTCGTCATCGCCGCATTCACCGGTGTCTCCAGCGGTCCGGTGGCGCAACGGTTAGCGCCTGTCACCAATACAGTGAAGGTTGGCTGTCCTGGGTTCAGTTCTCGTCTCGGGCACGCTGTTCTTTCTCTGCATGTGGCATCTGTTTACAGGTCTGGCTGCCTTGCCGTGATTTAGCCTTAGTTGCTGGCTCAGCGTAAAAAACCAACAACAAAAAAATCACCGGTGTCTCCACAGCTTTATTATGTTACTACCACAGCGTCAACGCACATTTCTTTAAATGTTTCATCTGCAGGAGATAAATAATCGCGCGACTCGTATTGTATAAAGTATTTTGCTGAATATTATCTGTATGACTAGGATTTGTCCTGCACACGCACATGTGCACGCCGCACGCACGCACGCACACACACACACACACACACACACATCGCATTCCCATACATAAAGTCTTTCCCACTTGCCACAGACAAAATATTAGTTCCGTGGGTGTCAGTGCGCATGTGTGAGCGGGGTGAGAGAGAGAGAGCCAGTTGCTATGACTGAAAAAGCGAGGAACTCTTTTCCGCCGAGTCTCGTCCCAGCTTGTTCTCTGTCATCGACAGTAGACACTGGGATCTGTGACAGACACTCAACAGGGCATCGGGGGTTGAAACCTGGTCATTCCGGACCGTCAGCAGTTCACGCTTGGATACAGATTCTTTCACGTGCCTTTACTTATAGAAAAGAATTGTGAACAGTTGCCTTTGTGGATTACTAAAAGGAAAATACGATAAACTGGTCGAAATACGCAAGGGAAAATAGCAGTTTTTTCCAAGTACAGGTAAGAACATGCATGACCACCTGTTTAGAAAAAAATTAATTATTATTAATAAATGATTTTTTAAGTTCTTAAATTAGAGATAAGAGAGGGAGAAGTATGTAGTTAATTAATATTCACTCGTGTTATGAGATTCGACTTTTAGTAACCACCAATTTCCGACAATTATCCGGTTAACTGGTTGGTCGGAAGTGAGGGAATGAATTTTATTTTAAGGAGTGAAAGAAATAAATGGGTGAGGCCCTACTGAGTTGTATATTGGGTCAGCATCGTGTTATCGTTTGGTACGGTGCCGGTGCCGAGGTGCAGACATTGAGTGAAGACAATGACAAAGTGTTTTAGTGCATTTGCATGCTTGGCTGTGGCATCCATTTCCTCGGGACGTGGATGTTTCTCTTTCCATCTACTGCTACGTGGCTTAAACCAAGTTTCTGCTTCGCGGCTTCCTGTCTGTGTTTCGCAGACGACAATCAGTCAGTACAGCACGTGTTGTGGAGTGCCTGCAGCTGTGCGCCAGGACATTCTCTCGTCGGACCCAAGGGCACACAACCCATTTAACACGTCCTTGGTTCACAGTCCAGGTAGTCTCCCCTTTTTTTCCCTGCCATGCTTTTTGTTGCTGCTGAGACTAAGCATCTCGCACACAGACTTCTAAGATTTCTGTGAGGCCGCAGTTATCAACCAGGGGTGACACTACCCGCTGCACCGGAAGCCCTAACCCATAATATGTTTCGTACGGTCAGCAGTAACGGTGACCGAGGGCGTGGAAGGGCTGTAGGTATCGAGTGGGGTTCAAGCAAATGGTTCTTAGCTATGGACCCTGGAGATGTAGGGTGAAAAACTTGGAATTTTGATTGCACTGACAGTACACCATGTCTAGAAATAAGTAAGCATGTAGGTATTTTTTGAAACGAAACGCTTTACTGGGATTTGGAAAACAATTATCTACTGCATTGTCTGTTCTATAAAGGCGCCGGATAGCGCACAGATAAAACAATAGCTGATCACCACCGCAGTGAGATTCAGGAGGTCGTGGGTTCAGATTTCATCTCGTCTCTGAAACCAATCTTTCGTCAATTTCTCCCTCACGGTGCGAAATCACCATGAGGTGGAAGCCATTTGACCAACGATGGCACCAGGGACTGCTTGGCAGGAGTTGAGATCGCGTCTTGATTACTATTTTATTCTACATGTGACACCTGTTTACAGGGTTGGCTGCTTTACTATGCTTTGCCTTATTATTAATGGTTAGTTGCAAAATATTAATCTTCTCACCCCCAACACCCTCCTCCTTCCCTCTAAACAACTTTTAGGTGTGCTGGGGCTCATTCGTGGCCCTAGTGTGATGTGTGCTGTGTGTAGGATGTGTTATTAGGAACTACATTGACTAGGGAGTGTATTACGACTAGTGTGATGTGTGCTGTGTGTAGGATGTGTTATTAGGAACTACATTGACTAGGGAGTGTATTACGACTAGTGTGCTGTGTGCTGTGTGTAGGATGTGTTATTAGGAACTACATTGACTAGGGAGTGTATTACGACTAGTGTGATGTGTGCTGTGTGTAGGATGTGTTATTAGGAACTACATTGACTAGGGAGTGTATTACGACTAGTGTGACGTGTGCTGTGTGTAGGATGTGTTATTAGGAACTACATTGACTAGGGAGTGTATTACGACTAGTGTGATGTGTGCTGTGTGTAGGATGTGTTATTAGGAACTACATTGACTAGGGGTGTGTTACGACTAGTGTGATGTGTGCTGTGTGTAGGATGTGTTATTAGGAACTACATTGACTAGGGAGTGTATTACGACTAGTGTGATGTGTGCTGTGTGTAGGATGTGTTATTAGGAACTACATTGACTAGGGAGTGTATTACTACTAGTGTGATGTGTGCTGTGTGTAGGATGTGTTATTAGGAACTACATTGACTAGGGAGTGTATTACGACTAGTGTGATGTGTGCTGTGTGTAGGATGTGTTATTAGGAACTACATTGACTAGGGAGTGTATTACGACTAGTGTGATGTGTGCTGTGTGTAGGATGTGTTATTAGGAACTACATTGACTAGGGAGTGTATTACGACTAGTGTGATGTGTGCTGTGTGTAGGATGTGTTATTAGGAACTACATTGACTAGGGAGTGTATTACGACTAGTGTGATGTGTGCTGTGTGTAGGATGTGTTATTAGGAACTACATTGACTAGGGAGTGTATTACGACTAGTGTGATGTGTGCTGTGTGTAGGATGTGTTATTAGGAACTACATTGACTAGGGAGTGTATTACGACTAGTGTGATGTGTGCTGTGTGTAGGATGTGTTATTAGGAACTACATTGACTAGGGAGTGTATTACGACTAGTGTGATGTGTGCTGTGTGTAGGATGTGTTATTAGGAACTACATTGACTAGGGAGTGTATTACGACTAGTGTGATGTGTGCTGTGTGTAGGATGTGTTATTAGGAACTACATTGACTAGGGAGTGTATTACGACTAGTGTGATGTGTGCTGTGTGTAGGATGTGTTATTAGGAACTACATTGACTAGGGAGTGTATTACGACTAGTGTGATGTGTGCTGTGTGTAGGATGTGTTATTAGGAACTACATTGACTAGGGAGTGTATACTGTGTGTGTAGGATGTGTTATTAGGGACTACATTGACTAGGGAGTGTACGACTAGTGTGATGTGTGCTGTGTGTAGGATGTGTTATTAGGAACTACATTGACTAGGGAGTGTATTACGACTAGTGTGATGTGTGCTGTGTGTAGGATGTGTTATTAGGAACTACATTGACTAGGGAGTGTATTACGACTAGTGTGATGTGTGCTGTGTGTAGGATGTGTTATTAGGAACTACATTGACTAGGGAGTGTATTACGACTAGTGTGATGTGTGCTGTGTGTAGGATGTGTTATTAGGAACTACATTGACTAGGGAGTGTATTACGACTAGTGTGATGTGTGCTGTGTGTAGGATGTGTTATTAGGAACTACATTGACTAGGGAGTGTATTACGACTAGTGTGATGTGTGCTGTGTGTAGGATGTGTTATTAGGAACTACATTGACTAGGGAGTGTATTACGACTAGTGTGATGTGTGCTGTGTGTAGGATGTGTTATTAGGAACTACATTGACTAGGGAGTGTATTACGACTAGTGTGATGTGTGCTGTGTGTAGGATGTGTTATTAGGAACTACATTGACTAGGGAGTGTATTACGACTAGTGTGATGTGTGCTGTGTGTAGGATGTGTTATTAGGAACTACATTGACTAGGGAGTGTATTACGACTAGTGTGACGACTAGTGTGATGTGTGCTGTGTGTAGGATGTGTTATTAGGAACTACATTGACTAGGGAGTGTATTACGACTAGTGTGATGTGTGCTGTGTGTAGGATGTGTTATTAGGAACTACATTGACTAGGGAGTGTATTACGACTAGTGTGATGTGTGCTGTGTGTAGGATGTGTTATTAGGAACTACATTGACTAGGGAGTGTATTACGACTAGTGTGATGTGTGCTGTGTGTAGGATGTGTTATTAGGAACTACATTGACTAGGGAGTGTATTACGACTAGTGTGATGTGTGCTGTGTGTAGGATGTGTTATTAGGAACTACATTGACTAGGGAGTGTATTACGACTAGTGTGATGTGTGCTGTGTGTAGGATGTGTTATTAGGGACTACATTGACTAGGAGTGTATTACGACTAGTGTGATGTGTGCTGTGTGTAGGATGTGTTATTAGGAACTACATTGACTAGGGAGTGTATTACGACTAGTGTGATGTGTGCTGTGTGTAGGATGTGTTATTAGGAACTACATTGACTAGGGAGTGTATTACGACTAGTGTGATGTGTGCTGTGTGTAGGATGTGTTATTAGGAACTACATTGACTAGGGAGTGTATTACGACTAGTGTGATGTGTGCTGTGTGTAGGATGTGTTATTAGGAACTACATTGACTAGGGAGTGTATTACGACTAGTGTGCTGTGTGCTGTGTGTAGGATGTGTTATTAGGAACTACATTGACTAGGGAGTGTATTACGACTAGTGTGATGTGTGCTGTGTGTAGGATGTGTTATTAGGAACTACATTGACTAGGGAATGTATTACGACTAGTGTGATGTGTGCTGTGTGTAGGATGTGTTATTAGGAACTACATTGACTAGGGAATGTATTACGACTAGTGTGATGTGTGCTGTGTGTAGGATGTGTTATTAGGAACTACATTGACTAGGGAATGTATTACGACTAGTGTGATGTGTGCTGTGTGTAGGATGTGTTATTAGGGACTACATTGACTAGGGAATGTATTACGACTTGTGGGACCTTTGATATTTGGCCTGCGGACTGTGTTGGTGCTGTGTGTAGACGCTGCCCTATGACCTGGAGCTACGTCATTTTGTTCTGACGTCACATTATTTTCACGTCACACCATCTGTCATTTGTGAAGCGCCTTGAATTCGGCCAAAAGGGAGGATATATAAGGCGCTATACAAGTTACCCTTCTCCCGGTCCCTTCCTTCCTTACCACCATCACCTCCAGCTTCCCCCTCTGCTCCCCCCTTGCCCCCCCCTCCACAGTGCGAAATCGCCTTTCGGTGGAAGCACTTTCCCTTTCAAAGACAACAACAACAACAACAACAACAACAACGACTTTTATTATTATTATTATTAACTGTCCGGTCTGGAACTTTCTTTCTGAAAATGCTGATGCAGAACAGAGACAGCATCTGCTGTAATTTCGACTTGATGTCCCACTTTTGCTTTACGAAACAGCTTCAGGATTTTAGTTGATGGTGGCTTATGCGTTGCTTTAGGTGCAGAGAGGAATCAGCCATCTTTGTCTTTGCAGCCGGTGTTCACAGCCGGTGTCGCTAGCCATTAATCTTTGATGTCCAATAAATTGCGAGGATTAATTTCCGGCGCACGAGGCTTTTGTTGCCCGGCTTTTACAGAACTTTCTACCTCCTGTCTCCTGGTATTTAGCTTGTATTTCTTGAAAGGGTGTCATTATAAAACCTGTTATTTGAATTATTTGTGCACAGCGATGTGAACAGCGAGATTATCGACCTTGTGGACATCAAAACTATTCAGTCTGAGTTCTTGGTGTTCCATGATAAGGTTCATAGTTCAACCTATTGTTTCCCGTCTGTGGGAGCAAAACACGAAACTGGAGAGTGAGTTACCACCCTTGTGAAAATAATACGAACCTATGTAGCATAAACAATGTTAATGACAATATTATTATGCAAGAGACGAATGCCTAAAGTGAAAACCTCCACTGATGTAAGCTAGTGAGTGGTAGTAACGGACCTCTCTGATGGAAAACTTTTTCTGTTTTATGAGCAGACATTATGATCATTTTTATTTTCTGGAGTAGAGTACAGCCTCAACTAAAAAGTAAATAAATAATAGTTAGGTTCTCTGACATTTTCCATGGGGTTTTGTTGCTATAAGGGTTCAGTATAAGGGTTCGTTGCTACAGGGTGGGCAGGGGGGGGGGTTCTATTCACAGCTCGAGCAAACGACAATTTGGTGACTGCTCTAAGCTGGATTAAAGTAACCACCAAGAGTCCTCCCATCTTTAGGGTTTTTGTGCTCTGTAATTAATCCTGTTTAAGAGAGGGAAGCATATTTATAAAGCTACAAAGGTTTGTGTTGTGTAAACACGGCGCACAACAATCAGCCATTCTTTTTTCCTTCTTTATTCATCTCCTCCCTCACTTTTTGCTCCTACACTCCCTTTCACCGCCTTTTCTTGCTGTCCTGCTAAAGTGCACTTGTATAATAAGCAGGAGGGTGAGGTGGTCTCTACCTCCAGCACAGCCACGTAAACATCGCTGCAGCGACCCACCACCACCCCTCCCCCCCACACACACACACACACACACTTCCCACGGCTCAGGTGTGTGACGCCTTGTCACTTCAATATCGATTCACACCTGGGCGGCTTCATAACGATACGAATTCCTTGCTTCGTTAATCACGCTTGGGAATGGAGGCAGCAGGCAGGTAGGAGGGAGGATAGGTCCGCGTGACTGCGCAGTAAGCGCTGCGCTCGCCGTGCATGACAGTGGACAGTTACCGGTCTTCTTCTGGGGTGGCGCGCTATAACGCTAACCCTTCACCTAGAGAGAAAAGCCCCAGGAATCATCCAGTCACCACCAGTGAATGTGGTCTTGTGTTCAGATCTTGTCTCGGGGCACACACACACACACACATACATAAACACACACTCACCTCTCTAGATGTGACATCTGCTCCCGCGGATTACCGAACATAAGCTAAATCGATGTTCACGAGTTCTGGGTGATTATATCGACAATTAATTCTTGATTGTCAAAAATGTTCCGCATAAGGTTCAGCTGAAAATAATCAGTATCGATCATGTTTTACATAGTTTTGGACGAAAAAATAAGGTATAACAAATGGCCTTGTCTTGACAGTCAGCATGGTGCTGGTAACAGTTGGCGAAAAGAAACGCTGGGAACATGACAAAGTTGGACTAGATGTGTTGTGTAAAAGGAGCACTGGGAATATTGTAATGTTGGGCCACTTTTGTTGTGCGAAAGAAACGCTGGGAACATGACAAAGTTGGACTAGGTGTGTTGTGTAAAAGGAGCACTGGGAATATTACAATGCTAATCACGCTGTGCCGTGTGGCTCCCATTGTGACCTGGCGGTTTGCCTGGGGATCAGCTGAATCTAGTTTTGCCTACGGGATGGGTGGTGAAGAAGAAAATGAATTGTGCGTGTGCGTATATGTGTGGGTGGGTGAGCGCACATTATTTTTATACATACGCAAAAGTTGTTGTAAATGATTTAACAGTAGCCATCATCATCATCATCATCATCATTTTGCCTCTCTGTCCATTTTTCCTGCAGAGATGTGAGCCCGCGGTGGGTGTGTCCGCATCATTTTTGATCGATTGGATTATTTTAAGATATAAGGGAGACGCGACTGCTCGCTCTTCTGGCCACACACACACACACAGATATCAGCACAAATCTGGAGAAAGACCTGTTAGAAGCTAGGGGCCTGAGACTCCGACATGATTACACGCAGGATGCTATGACTCATTCCACTACCTTTAGGCTGTACCAGCTTGCTTCTTTTCATTCATATGTGAGTGGGTGTGTGCGTGCATACGTGTGTGTGTATGTGTGTGCTTGCTGTTAGCCTCACATCGCTACCATTACATACTCCAGTTTGATTCTTTTTCTTCATACATGTGTGTGCGTGCGTGCGTGCGTGTGTGTGTGTGTGTGTGTGTGTGTGTGTGTTATATACTCAGACTCACACCACTACTTTCAGGCTGTACGACTTTTTACACAAAGTGGAAGTGCAAGTGGGAAGTGTGTGGTTGATGTATGTATGCGTGTGCGCGCGTCTGCACGCGTGTGCATGTTTGACCTTCCTCCTTTATTATACTTTATAATTTTTCTTTGTTGCCTGGCAACAATTTTAATCGAACGCTTCCTGCAACTTTCTATTCACATGGGCACCCATTAACTTTCTGATGTTTACCCTGACATGGCTGTAACCCCCCACAAAACAGGATGCATTTTATCGTGTTTGTTTGCAGACGTATGTGTGTTTTCCGAGTGGTGGTGGTGGTGATGGTGTGTGTGTGTGGTGGGGGGGGGAACAATGTCTGCTGTACTTCTCCTCACAGCCCTCGCGTGCGCAAACCCTCGTTATGGTCACATGACAGTATAACACAGGTTAGTTCAGCTGTACAGCCTCCCGCTACACATCAGCCCCTCAATTTCTCCGCTTCGCTTGGAAGTCCTCCTCGTTATTTGGTGAGAAGCGACAACTGCTTGGATTGTCGTCTGCCGATGGGTTCTGCTGTGTTTGTCGCTCCTTCATTTCCTCCCTAGCACAGCCTGGCACAAACATTTAACTGCGAATAGTTCTCTGCTTGCCAAGAATGCATGCTAACTTATTTGTTCCCCCCTCGTCAGCAAGTGGGAACAGTTGACAAGATTTGACGAAGCACGCAGGCGCCTGGCTTCAGCAGCTCAACAATTTTTTGTTCTTCAGGTCAGCATTTAGAGTGAGGAAAAAAATGACAACCGGTTGAATTGCCATGAACAGGAAAACGAATCTGTCAACTATACAGTTAAACGGGTTTTTTGAATACACACCACGTGAGGTCGCGAAAATGGCTGGACGATTTCCTTTCGTGCTGTGACTGGAATGACTTGATGAAAAAACTGTTTTTTATTATCGTCTGCATGCATTGTTGCATCGACCAATGACGTGCCTTTAAATTGAAAACCGATCTGTTTGGAGAGGATTTGTCTCTGAGCTTCCCCCTGTGCAATTTTTGTCAAACTCACGCCCAGCTACTGAATACCAGTGATGTGTTGCAGACAGTCTTGAAAGGGATTTCTTTTTTTTTTAAAGTAGTCCTATGGCTGTGATGAAGCGATGATTTAAACAGTTTATACTTTCGCCGACCTTACTGATGACAAGGACTGCGTATCAAGCAGTATCTCACATTAACGGTTTTACCTCATTGAGTTCAAATTCGCGATTAAAGATAATCTCCAAAATTCTTTCGACTGGAAACTAACTTTGCTTCAGCTTTGCAAGAGTGAACGCTCGTGCAAATCATCGTCTTGAGAGTGACACCAGTGTGAGATCGTCTTTTTTCCCCCTACAGGGATCTGGTGATAGACATGTTTATGGTCCTGCATTCTTGGTGACAGCTGCTATGATTAAATCGACTCTGTGACTCACCCCTGGCCGACACCTTGTGACTTTATCGTATGCAAACGAAGCGTGCGAGCGCGCGTGCGCTGCGATAAATAAAAAAAACATCCTCCTTCGAAAAGCAAAGACCGACAATTCTCTCACATTCGAAGGTATCTGAGTCTCGCTGTGCACTTTACAGTGATTTCCACTCTGTATGGACATAATTGACAATCTCCACATTCTACAAGCTGAAATTTTAGGAGGGTGAACAGCTTGTTGGACCATAAGACTATTATTTTTGTCACTAGCTGTTAAGTGGACACCGCTATTCTAACAGGATATGTTTGCATCGCAAAACGGATTCGTCGAATCGGCAGAAAAACTGATTTGTAGGATGAGGGTCAGATCAGTTAGTGGTCAGCTGAGTACGGGATAAGTAGTCTTTTACCGTTCATGTTGTCACTGAGGCTGAATGCCGATGATTTGAGCAAAAATTGTTTCCCTGCAAGAAAAGTGATTGGTACTACTTTTTTTTAATTCAAAATGGAGGTTGACGATTTACGAACCCAGAGAGGGGCATCAATCGAAAGAGGTGAATCTTTCGAAGTTGAAGAACATCAGAAAGTCAACATTTCACGGCTGCTGGGAGGAAAGCCTCGCGGGGTTTATCAAACCGCGATTTCCGGTTTTCATACCACATTTTCTGCGTCTGTGCTTGAAGACGAAGACGAGGGCGATGACGACAAGGACCAAAGTGAAGCTGTGGCTGATGGACTTTGGGACATAAATAAAAGCATTTCTGACGCAGATCTTCGGCTTGGCATTGACGACCAACAAGTGTCTGACAACAGGGAAGATGACAGATTTCAGACATCTCGATGGAGCAACACTAGCGATGCGCTTCTTGACAGCAGGAAAAAGGAAGACTGGTGTGGAACAAACAATGGTATACCTTTTGACCAATCTTCGAGAAACGAAGCATGGTTTGGAGGAGAAGATATGAATGGGTTTGGTCAATCATCTAAAAATGATGACTGGTTTAAAGAGAAAGATGGACACGTGTCATGGTCGCATGCCTACGATTACGAGACGAGTGTCCGAGAAAGGGAAGGGGACAGCTGGCTTTCCTGGAAAACTGAACATTCGAAGGAGGGTGACAACTACCCTACTGAATCTCCTTCCGACACATCTGGCGAATTTTATCTTCCGTTCGACCCAGATAGCCTCAGTGCTGCTAGTGATTCTATTACTGCTAATACAGGTGTGTTCGGAATATCAGGGAAAGGGGTTTCCGTAGAGAGGGGCGAATCTTTCGAGATTTCAAAGAGCGCCAAAATGAGGTCACAGGTCTTGAAAGAAGCTGGTGACATGTCACTTTTCCAAGTGACATTTGATGGCTGCGCGGCAGAGCAACGTTCCAGTGACGATACCGTGGAATGGGGTGAGGATTTATCAGGGCTTAGAGGCAATGTGGCGAGCGGAAGTGATGATACAGTCCAAACCAAAAACGAATGTGATGATACTACACAGAATAGAGAAACTGCCTTGTGGGATGTGAGATGGCGCAACGGGGAGTTAGTACAAGAAGTCGAAGACAGCAGTGTGTTGGAATCCGAGAGTTTAACTCGTCTGGTCATGCTTGAGCACACAGACCTTCTTTCTACTACCAGTGAAGATTTGACTCATCCAGATGATTTTGCGGTTCAAGGACAAGCTCTTGAAGCGTACTTGGAAAAAACTCCAAATTCTTTTGGATCCGACGTACAAGGACGAGCAAATCCAGACTATGAATGGAAAGAGGAGGAAGACAATCCAGAAAATTCAGACGATGTTCTTTCATCTAATGACATTTCGATCACCAAAGTGCTCGAAGCTGACGAAGGTATGTTTCCTTTCCTTGAAACTAGTTCCAAAACATTTTATTCTTTGTCCTCGTTGGAAAGGATGGAGTCGTTTGACACATCGCCCTCCAAAACTTTCAAATATCAGGATAAGCATTACTTCCATGATGGTGCTGGGGGGTTTCAAACATCATTTCACGACCCGTTTCTTGATGGCGACAATCCTGATGCGAACAGTAAACTAATAAATATTTCTGAAGACAGTAACCTAGAATCTGAAAGAGATGATTCATCGGATATGTTTATTAACGAAACAGTCACCTGCAATGCAGAAGCTAGTAAGCTTAGCAAAGAAGAAATGGGATATAACTCTGTAGAAGAGGAAACTACAATGGAGGAAGAACGGGAACATCTGTCTCGAGCTGATCAAGCATCCACCGATGATTATTCTGACGCTCAGGAGGAAAATAGGACCATAGAAGATGGTACAGTCGACGAAATGATGAGTTTGTCTGTACCGTACACCAGACTTGAGAATTTTGAAGACGGTTCGGTGTCAAGGAACTTTCTAGAGTTTGAAACTGAGGTACCAACCCAAGAAGGCATCGATCAACTCGGACGCTCCTTTGAGTTCTTAGATTTGTCACTACAAAAATCTGTGGTCGACAAATCAATTTTCGTTCAAGAACGACGCAAAGAGACTGAAGAACATTCGGAAGACGAGGAAATCCAGTCGATGGAACATTCAGAAGCTGATGATGAGACTGGTGAAGAAGAGACAAAGGATTTCTTACACAGGCATGAGCGAGTGGCATCGAGCTATTCCGTAGAGAGAATGGAGTCTTTTGAAGCGACCACACCCGGCCTGATTCGATCTTCAAAAATAGAGGGATTTAATGCAGCAGGTGGAGGATTTCACACTTCATTCCATTCCTTGATGACAGACAATCAGGAGGAAGACGCGCGTGGTTCTACAGTGGACCTTCTAGTCAGTCTTGATTCTCAGGCTACCTCTTCATACAGGGATGTTTTAAGTGATGAACGGACCACAAAGGAAGACAGAGAAACAAACATTAATGACAGCGATGGCACATCTTCAACAAAAGACATACAAGGTAAGGCTGAAACTGTAGAGGTCTCATTTCGGCCACCAAGCAGCTTGACTCATTCGAAGGGGATCTTAAATGGTGATGAAATATCTGTTGCAAGACAGGCAGACGCTGACTTGCTTCTCCTTACCCTGTCTTCTCCTACACAAACATTTTCATCTTCAATGGTAGTGCCCACAAAACTGGAACCTGACGAAGATATGATCCCTTTTCTTGAAACTGACTCCAAAACATTGTCTTCTTTGCCCTCGTTAGAGAGGGCAGAGTCGTTTGATACATCGCCCTCCAGAACTCTCAAATATCAGACCCAGCAT